>JAJHJA010000839.1:0-140383 GCA_021202915.1 Heliconius himera
AAGAGTGGTTTTCGGTAGGGCGTCAAGAAGTTCGAAGGTTGTGGAGTGGGCGACCCCTGAGGAAATAAAGAAAACAATTGATTTGAAATCTCGAAATGGTCCCGTGTCCCACGAGGAGCTTTTGGCTTTTATGGCTGATGTAAGTATAATATGAAGATTAACTCTTAATTGTCTATGAAAAAAGAGAAAGGAATATATTAGTTTAATAGTTTTATTTATGTTTACAATTTTTTGTTGTTATTAACTTTTATCTTCAAATGCAGATTTTGTTTTTTATATTTTTATATACGCAATTGCGCATATCACTTGCAATGATGTACATATGTATTAAATTACAGAAAAAATATATAGGTATTATTTTAAATTTAATTCATTTTATTTATTTATTTTTTATTCCAGATTGCCCGGTATTCAGTCAATACTGGGCACCCATACTTTGTGAACCAGCTTTTCTCGTCTGTAGATCCTTACGGCCTTGTCGGCCAGTGGTTGACAGACGCACTAAATCCAAGTGTGTATACCTTCGAAGTAGCTCCCGTATTTACTTTAATGGAAGAAGAAGTTCTTCGTGAAATGCGTACAATAGTCGGCTGGCAGGGAGGTGAAGGTGACGGTATATTTTGTCCAGGAGGGTCCATAGCCAATGGATATGCTATTAGTTGTGCAAGATTCTATCTTTATCCAGAAACCAAGGTAAGTTTTGATGTTTAAAATATTAAAACAAATTTTCCTCACTTTCTATTTTTATCCATTTCTATTCGTACATTAGAAAATAAAACGAAACCCTTATCGGATCACTTTGTCGTCCGTCTGTCCGTCTGTCATGGCCATTTATCTCGAGATTGCGTTAAGATTAAATAGTATGAAATATTTAGGTTCCTTAGAAAGATATAAGCATTTTTATGTGCAATTCGCTGCGTCGTCAAAACCTATGGGAACGTGGACCCACAATTATGAAATTTGGCACGATGTGAGAACTTACTATATAAGAAAACGAAAAGTGAAAATTTATTGGAATTTATTGGACATAAAAAAATCAACTAACAACAAACTTATATTTGTAGTTAATTTCATACAAAATGAGTCCATACGTCCGAAAAGTCAAGTTTGTCAACTTTTATATTGAAGTATATATAATACTTAAGTTGGGATGAAACCCTCGGTGTTCAAGTTCGATTCGCACTTGCCCGGTTTTTATTATGATAAGTTATACGTACATATAATTAGGGTTCTTGTCAAAAATATGCCGGCATCGTTAGGTATATTTTTTTTATAAAGTAATTTATTAAACTACAATTTTCGCCTTTCTACATACAATGTAATTAATTAGCACTGAAATAGAAAAAAATGTAGATTCATTTTATTATATTTTAACATTATTTTGTGATAATAAATTATTCATTCATTGACGGACGGACTTATTTGAGGACATTTTAAGAAAACGACGTTACTAAAGTTCATTTTATTTTTGCTTTTCATACTAAATATTACTTTTTACGCTACTAAAACTGTAGTTAAAGATCGAGAAATGCTCTCAATTTTAACAAAGTAACCATTCTATCGAGATACAATCATTATTAAAAAATGTGCAACCAACAAGCAATTACGGTTGTCCTTCACAACATTTTATTATGGTCCGTTGAGTTTTTTATTCATTTAATAAAATTATATATTTAACAGTAATGTGTTTATCTTAGATGCATCGATTGTTTTGAAGGCATCATTTAGTGATCACCTTAACCCCGTTTTGTGATTATTATTTCGTCGCGTGCTATATGGACCTTGGTATTCGATATGTCATTAAAAAAACCGGTTAAGTGCGAGTCGGACTCGCTCAACGAGGCTTCCGTAACAATTTTTGGATTGTAGGTCAACAGGAAGTTACAAAAGTTGACAAATTTAAGTTTGCGAGTATATGGGTTCTATCTTTAGATTGGGTTGTCTTGATTTGAATATGTGCTCTCCGACACCATACACCTGAAAGTTTTATATTAATTTCATCTTTTTACCTTTTAAAGTACGGAACCCTAAAATCGACAAATAATATCCGCAAAACACACAGTGTTCTAGGAGATTCTAGGACAAATTATAAAGCATTTCAGATCAGTTAAATTTTAGGTAAAGAATTTTTTGAATAGGTAGGAATCGAATAATTTTAGTATGAAATGCATATTTGCAACATCCTTAAGAATCTATAATCAATTAATATACATATATTTCCATACAATTGGAGATAATCAAGATTAAAGGAAATTTTATTTGATTTCTTATTTTTTAATTATTTAACATTGTTGATGAATTTTAACAGTTTTTATTAATAATCCTTAATTAGTTATTCGATTAAGGTAATACAAGCATAAATATGTTCTAATATTATTTCCTAATACATAAGAAAAAACAATATTTAAACAAATGAAAAATCTAAGCGTGAAATAAATCGAAAAAATAGAAATTGAATCACAAAAACTGTATTGTTCATAAAAAACGAATGCAATAGTTAAGTGATGAATATTTTTATTAGATCCTAGCGATACGCCCGCGGCTTCGCCCGCTATATCTTTACAATTATTTATGTACTAAACTTAATTATGTGTGTTCTAATAACATTATTATTTTAAAGACAACATCCATACATTGAAAACTAAAGTTTAAACAATTACTTTGTAGCAATTTTGTCGTCCAAATACTTTGTTTATATTGATATTACTTTTTTATTTGGACCGATTTAAATAAAATAAGCACAAAATGTTAAGAAGTTTTCCAAAACAATAGTGAAATAGTGAATTTAAATCGGTTGAGCCGTTTTTGCGATTTGAATGCACAAACGCACTGACAAACAGATAAAAAAAATAAAAATTATTCTTTTGGGTTGGAATTACATTCATAAATAATTAGTGGAATATAAATATTTAATATTTTCATTTCTTCGCTCTGATGTCGATGCAAAGCGCAGCGTTGAGTTCCGCTACCCAACACACAAAGCCTCCAGAAATTGTCCGAAAGTGGAGAGTGGAGTGTCTTAACACTAGGTTCCCTATGTCTACCTACTAACCTGCTACATCCAGAATATAGCGTGGAGTAGAAAAAGAAATCTGTAATGAAATAGTATCATTACGATTTTTCCGTATTTAGGTATCATGTTCTCTTAGTGTAATTAATTTATAATATTCCATGTTACTATATTTCATATATTATATATTATAATAAAAATATTGCTGGCTTGTTTTAAAAGAGAATGCGTGAAAAGACGAACTTTTAAGGGAATTCCTTCTAAGCTACCACTAACTCTTATATTGTAAAACAACTTGTAAATGTAACTTTGCGCCTATATGGACAGAACAGGAAATAATTATAACATCTAATCAACGATCCATCCTTATATTAATAATGATATTCTAGTAATAAACGCGTACAATATATAATAATATATAGACACGTTATGTAATTGTGTGTGTTCTTCCTTAATTTTTTATAATGTACATCAAATAGCGTTGTACACTAAAATATACATAATTTAAGTAATTAGTTTTTTAGCTTGACGGTCTATTCTGAGGGTAGGCATAGGGAACCTAGTGTTAAGGCACTCCGACTCCATTTAGATACTCCCGTTTCTCAATTTCTACCTAATATTGAGCGGCGGAACTCGATGCGTTATAAATATTTAATATTTTATTTTCTTGAGTGGGAATCGAACCCACAACCTGTCGCGTTTAGAATCGCACGCTTGGGCACCTGCGCCATTACTGGCCTAAGTAATGATTCATTACTAGATAATATACTATTCTATATTCTAGATTATACTACCACATTTATTATTGCTTACGTGCTATGTACGTTAGATGCAATTATCAAATTAAAAAACGAAGAATCTAATTTATATACCTAGACAACTGAAAAAGCTAAACTAATATGACAGACAAAAAAAAATAAGTTTCCTTATTATTAAAAATATTTTAATTATGATATTATTTTTAAAATAAATTGACATTTCAAAATATAATTGCAGACCAAAGGAGTACACGCTGTGCCAAATCTTGTGTTGTTCACATCAGAACTAGCACATTATTCAACTAGGAAAATGGCAGCGTTCATGGGTATAGGTAGCGACAATTGTATAGCAGTAAAAACTGATGAATTTGGCAAAATGATTATTGAAGATTTAGAGAAGAAAATAGACGAGGCTGTTGAAAATGGATTTACGCCTTTTATGGTGACTTCGACTTCTGGAACAACGGTCTTCGGAGCTTTCGACCATATAGTGCCAGTTGCTAATATATGCAAGAAATACAAGATTTGGCTCCACGTCGATGCGGCTTGGGGAGGCGGTGCGTTAATGTCAAAAAAGCATCGGCATCTTTTAAATGGCATCGAGCTGTAAGTATATTTGTAGATAGTTGTAAATTTTAGGTTTTTACCTAGCACCAACAAAACAGTTTTTTGTAATCAATTAATTTTCTATCTTTACTGTAAATTACTGATATGCAACCTTGAAACTTTTGTTGTATTTTCAGTAATGTGTGTATTCAATGTAATTTTTATGTTCACTTTGGAGGTCTAATAATTTGATATCGTAGCAAATCATCAACATGTCCAGTAAAAGATAATAGCTAAAAATGTACCCATAAAAAGTTATGGGTATTTTTTTATTTATAAATTTAATCGAAACAAATAAAATTTAAATAGTTCAATTACCGTACCTAATGGTATCTAATTAAGTTTTATTTTTTTATAATATACATTTGTTGTTATTTTAGGGCGGATTCAGTCACCTGGAATCCTCATAAGTTATTAGCCGCCCCGCAACAGTGCTCTACATTCCTGACCAGGCATAAGCGTGTACTCGAGGAAGCTCATTCGTCCAACGCAAAATACCTGTTCCAAAAAGACAAATTTTACGATACTTCATACGACACCGGCGACAAACACATACAGTGCGGACGAAGGGCCGATGTACTGAAATTTTGGTTTATGTGGAAAGCGAAAGGCAGCGAAGGATTCGAAAAGCACATCGACAAGTTATTCGATAATGCAAACTTTTTCCTTGAGCATATTAGACAACGGGAAGGCTTTCAGCTGGTGCTGCAGAAACCAGAGTGTACCAATATAATGTTCTGGTATATACCAAAGTGTCTTCGATGCTGTGAAAATGAGCCAGACTACAAAGAGAGATTACACAAAGTTGCACCCAAACTAAAGGAACGTATGATAAAAGAAGGGAGCATGATGGTCACGTATCAGCCGCAAGGTAACCTGGTGAACTTCTTCCGTATTGTCTTCCAAAACTCCGCACTCGACCACAAGGATATGCTTTATTTCGCAAATGAGTTCGACAGACTCGGTTCTGATATAATTGTTTAGATATTTCTATTTTTATTTTGCGTAACCTTGATTTAACTAACATTATTACGAAATGTGTATAGCCTTTATTTTTATTTATATGGCATTTTATATTCGATAAGAATATATTATTATGTTGTTGTAATAAATATTTATTTATTCGAATATTTACTTTATTTTATTAAAATATTTACCTGTACTGTAACTATATAAAAAATGATATTTTAGTAAAAATAAAAATAATAATAATTGAAGTGATCAAAAAAAATCTGCTTCACGCTGTACCCCGCACACAGCAGGGTAGGCAGAGGAAACTTAGTGTTAAAACATTCCGTTCCCCAGGTTCTGCTGAATTCTGGAGACAATGCGTGTTGAGTAGCAGAACTCAACGCCTCGACACCAGAGCGAAGAAATGAAAATATACATTTAAATAAATATTTAATTTCCTCGAGTGTTGATCAAACCCAGCCTAGACTAGTTGTTGATCAAAGAACTAGTCGGTTTTTATGCATTAAATGTTTTTCTCTTCTCATTTAAATGAGTAATGGGTTTGATACCCACTCGAGGAAATTAAATGATTTTCTTCGCTCGGGTGCCCAGGCAAGGCGCAGCGTGGAGTTCCGCAACACAACTCTGCCTTCAGAATTCGGTGGAAAGTCGGGAACGGAGTGTACTAACACTAGATTCCCTCTGCCTACTCTGCTTTGTGTAGACGTGCAGCTAAAAAAAATAATGGTAATAATAGTAGAAAATTAACAATTTTCAATAAAATGTTAAATATTTCGGACAGGCAGCGCAATAAAATATTAAACAACGCATACTTACATATAAACAAGTTTAATAAGTAAGGACATAATATAATTTCAATAATGGTACCTTAATGTATCTACTTATTGTAAATATTTACAATATTATATAACTTAACGAAATAGCTGTGGCGGTGTTTGTGGACTCGATCTCCATTCAAAACAATTATTGTTTTAAGCTTATTTCCGAAAATAGATGTATTTATTTCAGATAATTAATTTTTAAATGAATTCAGACCGTCGTGGCGCGTATTCGCGTTTACCATAAACGCGACGGTTGTGTGTTCGATTCCCACTTGGGGGAATGAAATATTCAATATTTTCATTTCTTCGCTCTGGTTACCAGACTAAAGCGCGGTGTTGAGTTCCGCTATTCAATACACAATGCCTGGGGAATTCGGCGAGGTGAGAGAAACGGAAGTGTTTATTGATCTACGCAGAGTATATCAAGTAAGTAAGTACGGGATACAGCGCGAAGTTAAATAAAAATGTAGCTTAATTGCAATGGCGATATCTGATCCAAACAAAAAATATATTAATTTAAAATAAATTTCATTTCTCTATTTCGTAAGACAATGCACGGCTTTAAGTTTCGCAGTAGGTTGACGCAGTTTCCGTCCGTTTCAGTCCTGTTATGCGAGATAAAACGTCATAACGAAAAAAGGACAGCCAATAATAAAAATTAGCCGTTTGAAAGCAAATACTGCATATATTACATATGTGGGTAAGCATACTTTTTGAGCTTAACCAGAATTAAAATTAAGTGTGAATAATAAAATACTATGCAGATAAAATATAAAAATAACAAAAGCGTAGAAAGAAAATTTAATAGAAAAAAGATACAGAACTTAAATAAATTAACTTAAAACAATAAAAAATCAATAAAACAAGTACTTGAAAATACAGACTAAGATTTGCTAAAATTATTGTTGATTAATTAGAAGTTTAAGAACTGAAGTGTTTAAAGTACCAAGTGAATGTAAATTAATATATACCGAGTCACAATTTTTTTGTTGTATAATTTATTGTTATGTGTTACTGTGTTTTTTCCATCAATATATTAATTATAATAGAAAAATATTAACTTTATAGATACCAACCACTGTGCCGCGGCACTTTAGTGTGCCGCCAAATTTCAAAAATGTGCCGCCAAATTTTGCAAATATATAATAATGTTAATATAATTAAATTATATCATTTAAAAAGAAAAATATAATAATAATTTTGTCATAAACTATTTATGCAGTGTGTTGTAGTAAATAATTTCTCTATGTGTGCCGCCAAATTTTCTTTGTGTGCCGCCAAATTTTGATTATTAAATATGTGCCGCAACAAAAAAAAGGTTGAGAATCACTACTCTAAGCTATACGTTCTCGTCGGGCTACGTCAAAATTCTTATATGCCTGTTATAATTTATTTTTGTTGCTAAATATGGAATAACACTTCAAAATGTAAAAAATATACGTTGTGGAAGTGTTAGCGCTCCTTTTACGGGAACAGCATATAGGGTAAAATATTTTAAAGAAATTAATCAAGATACTTCAACAGTTTAGACGTAGGATTTTTTTAAATTTCACGATGCTATACCTATATACAGGTATATAAGTATTTATTTATTAAAATATATTAAACCGGACCATCTAAAGTAAAGTCGCAGGACCGCCAAAATTTAAGGGGCTTATATACAGGAGCATCATTCATTCATTCAAGACATATTTCGACGAGTCCGTGACGTAGCGGATAAGCTCCAAGAGCGTCGCCTAGGAACTATGTCGGATGTAAGTGCCTTGCTATATCAGTTCCTGGAGTGAGATCGGACGCTCAAGAAAGCGCTGGTTGGATGTCGTGATGCAGGGCATGACAGCCAATGGTTTAACCACAGGGGACGTTAAAGACGGTGCAAAGTGTAGTAAGTAAGGAAGGCAGGCCCTGGTAAGAGCCGGGATTAATGCCAGGAAGAAGAAGCCCATCTAAACTAATACACTTAAAAATGTTTATTTCTTAAATCAATGTTGGTATTTCCCATTCCACTAAATAATTTCAATATTTCTGTTTTGTTTGCTACTATTCTTATGAGATAAGAATGAATATAAATATAATAATAAATATCTACTGATGTCATTTACTCGAATCTAAATAAAAAATCGTTATACGATAACTGATAATTGCTAATTATTTGGGCGACAATGACGTATTTCTTTTTTTTTTAATAAAGATACCGATATATACAGAACGATTATTCTTTCATTCAACCTACTGATAAGTTTTTAAAAGATAATTTTACGAACAAAGATTTAAATTAATATTAAAATGAAAAACATTGTTTTAATAATACTCAACTTTCTGTGTACGAATTGATGAGAGACAAGCGAGTTCTTTAAAAATACTAAAAGTATATAAAATTTTAGTAGCAGTCGTAGATCGAGTATTACATTTATTTATTTTGTAAGTACTATCTGTGTACTATTTAGATAATAACTATTTGTGTAAAAAAGGAATATATGTTTTTTTTTATTTTAAACATTGTTCCGTGTGGGTTTGAACCCATATTACAAGTTTTATCAGAAATGTCTCAAGTGTTATGGGTCCGTAGTTATCAGCTTCACCTGTATCCCGCACACAGGGCACGGGTAGACAGAGGGAACCTAGTGTTAAGACACTCTGTTTTCCACTTTCCACCGAATTCTTGAGGCATTGCGTGTTGAACGACGGAACTCAACGCCGCCCTTTGCCCTGACACCAGAGCGAAGAAATGGAAATATAAATTTAAATAAATATTTCATCTCCTCGAGTGAGGATCGAACCTATAACCAGTCGACTTTGCAGTCACACTTTGTGCCTCTATGCCACGACTACCCAGTAGTAGTTGTAGTTATAATATGTACTATAATTATAACAATATAATATTCCCATATAGTATATTTGACAGGATATTATATAGAACCTGACGGAAGCAGATACACGAGAGCTTTATTAACAGTAATTAGCCACAAGTGTATCGAAACCATCATTCATCAATGATGACGCACAATTGATCAAAGTCTCTGAGATTGATTTATGAATTTTCGATTCTAAATGTATTTCTAGTATATTAAGGTATATCTAATATTTAAATTATATATTATCAGACAGAACAAGATAAATATTACATTTCTTTTTTCGTATATCTAATGGATTCTCGATAGCATTGTGGTACACTATCTTTTCTCGGACACAGTCAACTCTTTTTCACCACCAGTGAGAATAGTCAGCTCCTACCAAGTAGGCACAAGAACATGGTGGTGGAAGGTAGGAAGGAACATGGTTACGGCAACAATACGAAATGTCACTAAATCGGCGAAAACTCAACTATGGGCTGTAGATTAAATATTACTTTCTTTCATTTAACGCTCTAAAATATGATGCATGAAAATATATTTTCTGAAAATTCATTTTCTATTTTGAGCATCTAACATTCCCAGTTTTGTAAATCTAATTCACATATTGCATTAATTTTGATAAATATACAAAGAAACACCTAACCTTTTTTTTATCAAATTCCTTTACTTTTATACCAAAGAATAAAAAGTAATGTAAAGTAGGCGAAAAAAATCTAATATTGATACACTCCGGTCTCCGCTTTCCACCCGAATTACGGGTATTGTTTTTGTGTTGTGGAAATGAAATCCAGAGTAAGGATGTGAAAAAAAATAGAAAATATGAATAAAATCGTTCACTTGAGTAGGTAAAAATATGAAATAATTAATATTATTTACAATTTAGGGCATCAGTGCCAATAAGTCAAGGCCGCTATTTACTTAAATACGATATTTTTCTCTTTAATATTCATTAAATTAAAGTTTTCCTATTTTTAACAATGGGACTAGTGTAGGTAGACGCTACTAAGAGGTTTCCTATTTACTAAAGAAGTCGTGACAAAGCAAAGAATTCCAGTGAGAAAAGCTTAATAAATTAAGAGCGTAAACAATATATCTAGCATTCTTTTTTTTTCGAAATGGCTAAACTGCTGTTGACCTAGAATGGTCTTTATAGCGTCATTGGTTGGAGAAGGGCGAGAGTAGTTCGTTAATACAAAAAGTTAGTATAGAAAAACTGGGCAGACCGATCGGCGTGGAGATCTTTGGGGGGGCTTATGTCCAACAGTGAGCATTGAAAGACTGATAAAATGATGATGTATGGGATAAAACTTAATACACAAACCTGCCGTATTTTTCAGAAAAGATTTTTCAACAACCACTACGTTTGCATTCAGACGCTGTACCACGGCGCTACGATGGCCTCACCAACTGCGGTTCGGAGATGCCTATTCTTGTGGCTAGACTTTCATTTTTATTTCATGGCTGTAGGTCATCGGGAAGTACACAGTTTAAAAGTTGACAAACTTAAGTTTTGCGTGTGTACCTACTATTTTATATGAGGGGAACTACAAATATAAATTCGTTAAGAATATTTTTTAATTTTTTTTTTCACTGATATACTTATAAATTCCCAATTTTCGAATTGTGTCTTTGGTTTACAGGTATCTTTTCATTACAATGTAAGTCAAAGAAGTTTATTTTTACTGTACTTTATGGAATTAATTTGAGAGAACCTGGGAACCTAGTGTTAATGTACTCCGTTCACTATTAAGAGACTATTTGTTCTTTACTTTCTGTATTGCGTATTGAGGGCCGGAAATCAATTTGCCTCGTTACCAGAGCTAAAAAATGAAAGTATTACTTCTCCGAGTGGAGATGAATGTTATATTACAAAATATTTTACCAAAGTAAACAAGTAGCATCAGGTACATTAAAATTTTATTGTAATAAAACACGTCAAACGCAATAAAGTATGGAGGAGAGGAGGGGTAGAAATATACGGAGACACTATATCGCTTATCAATAAAATAAGGTTTTTATTTTTGAAAGCAGTTGTAAGTATTCAAAATGACCTTCAAACAATGCACTTGGATATTTTTCTATTTTTCATATTGCATATAGCGTGGGGAACGGAGTGTCTTAACACTAGGTTCCCTCTGCCTATCCTGCTGTGTGCGGGCTTAACGCTATATGCGTTAAGCTGATTTTTTAATTTTATTTTCTATAGCGATATTTAAGCGTTGGTTTCTTAATGAATTTCTGAAGTAATTATATTTATATTATACATTTTATAAAGCTCATCATCTCTTCTTTAATAAAATATAATTCGTTTATTATAAATATATTTATAATAATAAAAAGTGTTATATTTTAGTAGGCGTAGTAACTTTATTAAAACCTACTGATATGAGGTCAGTACGATCAAAAATAATGAAACGTAGTTTTCTATTTTAGGTACATCCTTTGATGAACACTTCCCTCTGAAGCTGGACTGGACTAGCCATCTCATTAGTTTCTAGCTAGTCTCCAGGTTGTCTTGTATGTTGGTAAACTTCTTTATTACCTCGAATATTATAAGCCATTGGATAGGTTTTAAAAATGAAAGTCTCATTATCTTCGCCTCAAAAACCCAAGTGTACTTATGGCGCCAAAAGTATAAATAAAAAAAAAATCGTTGATACCCACCAAATGGAGATTTTTACTTAAGCTATAAAAATATATAACACATATATGCTAAAACCAATATGTACTTTTAAGTACTAACATTTAAGAAAATTTCATAGTATAAAATAAAGAATTTTGAAGCGGTAAGAGAGGTAGGGGAAGACCACGGTTGTCCTTGAAAATACAGTATCAAAGATATTGCAAAAGCATGTGGACTCCCCGGAGGGCATGTATGAAGAGGTTGATGACAGAGGGCGAGGCCAAAGAGGTAATCAGAAACATATTTGTTTAGCTAATATCTCCGGATATTAATGGTACTTTCGTTGGAAGATAGAGGAAGCAGTAGAGCAATATATACTTATCAGGTCAGAGTCAGGACTTACGCTGGAAAAAACATATTTACCGTGTGCGAGTCCTACCGCCATGTGCGAGAACTTCCGCCCAGATACATAAAAATGAAAAAAAATATTTTATATTTCTTTAAGAGCAACTATGTAATAAAATTCCATAATTAAAAATTATAAATGTTTATTTATGACTAATTAGGTACTATTCTAAATTCAGATCTTTCAATGTCATTTCGTCGTCTTCCGATAAATCTGCTAATGGTAATTCTTCACACGCCATCTGTGAATTAATTATTAATTATTGTTTTGTTTATATAATTAAAATACCTACCTCTTTACACTACAGTTATTTTTTTAAATATAGAAAAAAAATACTGTGGTAGGCCTACTCCAGAATAGTCTGGTGCTCACCGGGAAATTTTAAATAACAAAAAAAAAAATATTTTTACATAAAAGTTGAAAGCTCATTGCTCCTCCACACACACTCACATGGGCTTATTATATATATATTCTTTATTGCACCAAATTCATATATAATGAAAAATATATTTTGAAATTTCATTCATAACGGTTATTTAGAGATAATTTCTAGTATAAAATTATATAAATAAGAATCTTGTTCTTTTTTATATTTAAAATAAATTACCAAAGTATCGTCGTCAGGAACTCTTGAAAGTAAATCTAATATTTCATTATTTGGTACTCTGTTGGGACGCAAAACTTTTCTTGTAAATTTATGTATTCCTGGAAATTTAAACATACACTTTAGAAAAGAAATAATAATATGAATATTTTTATTGTACTAATAATACTAACTTACCCCAAATAAGGCACATGTAGTTAAAAGGTACTAAATACATAACAAACGCTATAACTATAATGAAGAATATCGCCAAGAAACTTAGGAATGGGACTGTGAAGTTGAATAGACTGAAAGGAAATGAAAAAAAAAAAATTAAAATATCTAACAGTTTTTAAAAATATTTCTTTTACAAAGTATCTGGTTACAATAATTAACTTACTTTTTAATACTTTCTCCAGCGCTAGCTAAATTTCCGATTAAATTTTGAATTGATTGTACCATTTCTTGGAGGCTTTGTATTTTTTGACGCAAAGAAACAGCCTTGTCTTCCTTAAAATTATAAAAATACATAAATAAAATTAAATAAATAAAGTTTATTTTGAATATAAACTTCTAGTCTATCATTATCCAATACTTTAATTTACAAAAGTGTAAACGTATAAAAGTAAATTTATTGTGTGTGTATTATAACTTTATACTATAAATTATTATAAGAGCTAGCCTCGCTTGCTATTATGATAAAAAAGAGACGAGAGATATCCCTTTCTCTTTCTGGTATGTTTTTTGAGAATGAAAAGTGGATGGATCGGCAACGTTTAGTTGTGTATTTGAATATTTGTAGTAGTAGATTCATAACTGCCTCACACACACACGTATGTATCAAAATCATGAAATGAAAATAGTAATCCTCCGTCTAAACTGTTGACGAAAATTGATAGGTTATTTTTTGTAGGTATGGATTTGAAATATTTTTCCTTATACACTGCTCCCGTAAAAGGAGCGCAGGCGCTTCCACACTGTAGAGCTACATAATTAAATATTAGAATTTGCATTTTTAATTAAAAAAATGTAAAGTCTTACTTTGTCATCTTTTAAATCTCGCGTACGCCCAACTTCTTTTGCTGCTAAAAATAATAGAAAATATTATAAATATAATAGTTTTATAAATAATTTATATGTATTTACTACTAAAGAAACAACTTCACGCTTCTTCATGCATAGGAGGATAAGCAGATGGAACCTAGTGTTAAGACACTCTGTTCCGTACGCACAGAACAGCACACACACGTTTATTGGCGGAACTTAACTTACTATCAACAATACTCAATCAGGACGGAGAAATGAAAATAAATAAAAATTGTGATTGTTCCCACCATTATGTGGGATACCTACCAGTAGGATTGTACCCATTATATAACTATCGTGTACAGTAATTTGAATTCTTTTATTACTAAATTATACAAAGTCAATTTTCACTTACTTTTAGGTCGATACCAGTAAAATGGAATTAATAACAAAAGAGGTAGCATCCATATTTTTCCAAACAGGCAGAATATTATCCATACAAATAAAGATATTACATTTAATCGCCAAGATTCCCACTCGAAGCATGTTCTGTAAATAAAATTATATTTACATATATAAAAATCAAATAAAAAATAATACATATTATAGGATTGTGGGGTTGGATCACCACTCGATCAAATAATATTTTTTAGGGCTCCGTTCCATAAACAGAAAAACCGGAACCCTTATGAGGTCACTTTGTTGTCCGTTTATCCGTCTATCAAGATCATTTATCATGAGATCGCATGGAGGTATCCAGCAGATGTTAAAATCAAATATTTAGATCTACGGTTTCTTGGGTTATAATAAAATCAAGATTCTAAGTAAACGCAATCAAACGATAGAAGAAGAAATTCGCTACGAAATCATAACCTGTAGGACACTTCCCGTGGATCTATAGTTATGAGATTTGGCACGAAGTGAGAATTTACTATAAAAATAAAGGATAGAAATCGAAAAGTGAAAATTTATAAATATTGAAAAAAAAATATAGCAAATTTATATTTGTAGTTCATTTCATACAAAATGAGTGCATTCGCCCGCAAACTTAAGTTTGTCAACTTTATTCGCTGCGTCATCAAAGTCTATAGGATATTTCACGTAGAGCTACAGTTATGAATTTTGGTAAGAATTTGTGGTACAAATAAAGAAAAAAACCTATGATGCCCACCAAATACGAGTGCGGTCAAGTGCGAGTCCGACTTGCACTTTACCGTATTTTATTTTAAGTTCACGCTGCATGGCATAGGCGTATTGCCGAGTAGCCCGCCTAATTTTAGAAGCAGAAGTAAACGCTACGCTTTCTCTTTTTTCCATACAGAAGAAATGTAAATATTTCTTATAAATTTGGGATCGAATCGCCATACTCTGTGCCGCTGCGCAATGACGTTCGCTGTACCTATATTAATATTATAATTTGAATATTTCTTAAAGTTTATATAAGTTTCCGTAAGCAATTAAATTATTCTATAATGAGCTACAAATTGCACTTAATTAACTTAAGCAATTAAAAACTTTTACTAGAATTCAAACATCGTTTATAAGAAAATAAATATAAAATGTTTTTAACTGTCGAGTGGTTGACCTTAACAGTAATTGTCGGTATCAGGTCATTTAATACTTGGTACCTACTAAGTAAATAATAAAAGAATTGACTTGATAAAAATTTTGTGCTAGAAATCTTCATTATTGTTATAGATTATTTTCTAACTAGGCAGGACGCGTAGAGTATCTAGTATATTGCCAAAAATTGAGACATTATGTGATGAGTCATTGAATGCCGGAAATTAACGCTGTGTTTACTTGGCTAGGAAAGGGATGTGAAAATAATTCATTTCTTCAACAAGGATCGAACCCATAATCATCGATTTCGATTACTGCTGTCCCACTGAGCTACTATGATCTCATGAAAAATTTCATTTCCTAGTTCTGGTAACAAAAGCAAAGCGCGGCGCTTGACTTCCGCTACTCGATATGCAACGTCTTGAAAAATGTGCGGAAACACTAGGTTCCTCTGATCTGCTATACGCTGGTCACAAAGTTAAGCTAAAAAAACGGGCAAGCGCGTTTTTTTAGCTCAGTGGGTGGGCTCACCCACCGAGGGTTCCGTACAAAATTTGGAGGTCTCGAGCGTTTTTGAAATTTTAGCTTAGCTTAGCCAGAGCCCTTTCATCTGATATCTCATTTGAACTAGGCTATAATATCAAGTTATGCTCCACTTTTAAGGCTATTATTTTTTAAGATTTAACCATAAATGTATCATTTTATTTTTTCCTGAACTAGTACTAAGACCTGTAGATGCTAGATGCCAAATATCATAATTTTACGTACCACGTACCGGATTAACCTATTAATTTTGATTCCCTTTATAGTGTCGAAATACGCGTTTTTTTAGGATATAAAGGCCATATATATTTTTTAAGTAATGTAGAAATAAGATTTTTTAAGGAAATCGTGGGAGCCTTCGGTCCCACCTACGGTCTACCTGAGTACTCTAATAGTACTCGTAATTTCAACGACAAGCATTCCTAAGATAAACGGACAACAAAGTAATCTTATAAGAGTTCCTTTTTTCGTTAAAAGACGGAACCCTAATTTCCATGACGGAAGTCAAACTCGCTCTCAGATGGACAATTCAAAAATATTAAAAATTATTATTCGCCCCTCCTAATGTATTAAGGATAAGGACACATATTTTCGTATTTTTCATAAAAATGTATAAGTTCTAAGTAGTTATCACCTTTTAATAATGACAATTACAAGTTAACCCTGCGTTTAATTTATGCTTACAATTACAGCCGAAAGCCGAAATAAATAAATATATGTAAGTAATAAAAGGAAATAATGATACGATAACGAGCAGCCGCTAGATCCTTGAATTTAATTAAAACATTTTTAACATATTTCGTTATATGGCCAGTGAATGTATGTACTTCAAGATTAATTATATTATATGGAAAACGAGTAGCATGCACTTATTAGTAACTAACGACTTCGCCCGCTTGCACTATAGCTTGGACGGTTTCCAAAGAGGCGTGGGTTGAAATCCCGCTACGTTCAAATTTTCTTACGTTTTCTTAGTAAGTATTTTTCTTTCCTGTGGAATAACATTTTTAAAGTAAAAATGTTGAAAAATATCTATATATTCAAAATTAAAGTTTAACCGGTTAAATTAGTCGAACAAATACTTTATATTGATATAACTTTTTTTTTATGACCCGATTTAAATAATACTTTTTTGAAATAGGTTGAAAAGAAATACGACGATGAGAAATCTCACTTTTGACAGAAATTTTAATAACGTTTTTCTAGTTACTATTACAGATATTTATATTTTACCAAAAAAAAACAACTTGTTCAATTTGAACCAGATTTCATAGTCAGAACCTAACTAAATTATCACCAAACTGTCCTTTCAAATAAAAAAAAGAATAATCGGATCGGTTGTTGAGTTATTCGTCCATTTGTCACGCACATACGTAATGCAAATTTAAGACATGTGATTTTCTCATAGATGTCATTGTTAGTAGTAGACCAACACGGGAAGCACTAGCTTTCAAATAAAAAAAATCATCAAAATCGGTTCACTCAGTCAAAAGTTCTGAGGTAACAAACATAAAAAAAATTACAGTCGAATTGATAAGCTACTTTTCTTACAGAAGTCGGTTAAAAAAAACAATTACCCTTAATTTAAATTTTACAAATTTTTATTATGAAGATTTAATTGATTAAAGAAAAGTTCCGATTTCTTATCTTAATGAAGTATTGCGCTTGTTTTTTTTCTTTTAGTATTATGCAGTCGGGTTTTTTTTTGTTTTTTATAATATTTTTTTTAAATTTAGCTATATTGCATATTAAACACACACACACTTTGAAGTAATGAAATTTAAAACTTTAATAACCCGCATAATAATCCCGCATATAGGAGGGTAGGCAGTGGGAACCTAGTGTAAAGACACTCCGTTCCCCATATTCTGCTGAATTCTGGAGGCATTGCGTGTTGAGTGGCAGAACTCAACGTCGCCCTTAGCCTCGAAACCAGAGCAAAGAAATGGAAATATAAATTTAAGTAAATCTCCTCGAGTGGGGATCGAACCCACAACCAGTCGGTTTTACAGTCACACTTCGTGACTATCCATATTTGGATATTTTTTAAAGTAATCACATAATAATAAATTATATTATTCTTATTGAGAACATAAAATAATTATACTTACTTCGTGACTCTAAAGGCATCTAGTATCCACAAAGTAACAACTTTAGCTCTCGACAAATTTTTAGCAAATATATGTCTAGTCAACTTCTCTTCCGTTTGCAGATAATTTACCTCTTTGGGATTTATAGCACGAGCAGCAGCTTTAATCTATAAAAATATATATTTTTATTATAAAATGCAATGGAGGTAAAGTTATATAGCATATTGTATATTTTATAAATTATTTTTAAAATGTTTAATGCAATATGCAAGCTTTTAATTTAAAATTTAAATTTTGCGCTATTTCAATATATATATGAATAACTTTAAATGTTTTGATCCTTATCATATGTGTATACGATTATTATTACAATAACATATATATAATAAGTTAGAGTCGCCCTATACTACTTATATTATAAATATGAAAGTTTGTGGGGATGAATGTCATGTTCACGCAAAAACTACTGAACGAATTTAGATGAAACTTTACATTATATTTTAACTTATACATCAGAATATCGCATAGGCTACAATTTATGTAAATATTTTGTATGTGACTTTAAAAATCGACTGGCTGTGGATTCGATCTCCACTCGAGAAAATGAAATATTTATTTAAATGTATATATTCATTTCTTCGCCCTGGTGTTGGGACAAAGCGCAGTGTTGAGTTCCGCCACTTAACACACAATTCCTCCTGAATTCGGCGGAAAGTGTGGACCGGAGTGTCTTAACACTCAGCTCCCTCTGCCTACCCTGCTGCATAATGGATACAGAGTGAAGCTGATAAAAAATATTTTTACAGTATCTTTCAAATTCAGTAAGTAAGCAATGTTTTTTCTCAATAAATAGATAGGTACGAGTACTTACTAAATTCCACGTAACATACATTTCTAGCAAAATTCTAGGATTATTGCCTTTAGCTTTCTCTTTAAGTGCGCTGTCTTTAAGCGCGAACCATTTCTTTCCTGGTCTTATTTTAAGTAATGGTATCGAAATTGCGCCTACCTCTTCACTTTTTTTTTCGTCATAGATTATAACTTCTAAAGTAGAAGTGATATCTGTAACTTTACTGAAACATTTATATAAGTGTTCTAAATATTAGGACTAAACAAAATTTAATTAATTATTCAAGTACTTTCTCAATTTTCTTTCCAACAAAACTTTAACATGTTTTTATTTACAAATGTTTAAAATATTTGTAGATGTAGAAACCAAATATATATTACTAAAATTGAAATAAAAATCATTCACGGGATCGACCAAGATCGACCGTTTATAGCCAGGCGCTGTCTCATTGCGGCACGACGACCTCATTTTACTTTCTTTATGCATTTCCTATTATTTTCTTTTATCATCGTTGAGTTTATAATATTACGGAAATAGATCACTTACAAAGTAATTATTTTCATCCAACTAGGATCATATGTTTTCCAATCAGTCTGTGTTTGTATTCTTTCATTGTTAAGTTGAAGAACGCAGTAAGAGTCTTGGCTAGACAATCCTTTTGCACCGTACACGATAACGCTTAGCACTCCTACATTTGTAAATTCGTCATTCAGACGATACCAGGCCTATAATAGAAATTGTGATTATATTTATGTTTCTTATCATATTAATAACAAGAGGCTAGTCATGGCGCAGGGGTACAAGCGTACGACTGTAAATGCAACATGTTCTGGGTTCGATGCCTACTCAAAAAAATATTGTATTGTTGTTTTACAAATAACATTTTTTACATTTTTATTGAGTAGTATACATTATAACTACACAGCAAACATGATATATATTTTTTATATTTTTTTAATATTCGTAAGAATTTCATAAGAATTTCCATATATTTATTTTGTTATTTTATCCAAATTAACTTGTAGATTTTTAGCCTTTGATCTCTCGATTACCTAGTCGATCTTTTGATAAAAAAAATAAACTTACATATTTCTTTTGCATTAAGTACTGATATTCAATTTTATCACATTCGTCAACATCGTAGACAGTGTTCATTGAGGTACCACTTATAGTGACTAATAAAAAACATTCAATATTTTTATATTCTCCTTCTAATTTAATTCGTAATTGATGTGTTTTTTCTTTATCATAATTTTGTAAATTTAATAACTGTCTGAAATATAAATGTGTAATCATAATTTCTTTTCCTTTTATAATTTATCATAAAGAAATCAATAACATTTAAAAATATGTATACTGATCATAATTAATGATTAGTTTTTATTTGATCTCACCTCCCGATAAATATATCTCTGTCCCACAAAGAAGCTTCTAAAATATAGTCGTCGTCATATAAATCAAAGGTAAAACGCTCCTGAATTTTAATTTCAGAACTGGAAGTTCTGACAATTTTGGACTTACGCTTTTCACTACCCAACCTGTAATATTGTTTCGCTATTAAATTAAGTATTCATATATATTTTTTTATTTGTTATCTTTTATAAATTAAGTATGTTATAATCTATAAATATCATTTATTCATATTGATAATACGCAAGAGATTTCGGTAGGGCTCAAACCAGTTGTAAAAACAATTAAATGCAACATGACTCATACTTACCTAAATTTAAACAATAATATACGCTGTTTGTCTTCATCTGATTCTTCTAGTAATTTTACTTCAACCATCCCAAGAGTTACGGTGGCAATTTTATTCCTCTTCGACACTTTTGCTATATATTTAGTTGAATTTGTCAAGAAGTACTAAAATAATAATACAGTTCTAGAATAACCTAATTATTATCATGATAAAATATGAAGCGTCGCGCTTCTTCATGCACAGTAATATCAGATTATAAATATAATACATAAGTAGCCAAAAATAACAAAATATGTAAATAAAAGATAATTTTGTATATTTATTAGAAAACTTACAACAATAAGATATAATATAACTTACTTCTTTTATTTTCTTTCTAGATTCTTTTCGTTTTTTTAATTTTGAATTAATCCTGTCACGGATTGATTTTGTAGGAGGTGTGACTGGCTCAGAAGATTCATCGCTCTCTTTAGTTACTTCGTTTAACCTATAATTTCTTTCATTAATAAAAGGCAAATATGTTGTAAACAAAAATTATCAGTATCTATAGAGCATAATTTTATACGGTGATACTTACGATTCAAGACTGGTATTCAGGAAATTTTTACAAAAAAACTCGTTTTCTTCTATTACATCTATTCCACCATCGTCTTTTAGTTCATCTGTTATTGAAATTGATTCAGAATCGTCGACTTTAATATTGTCATATAAAATATCACAAAGAATTGCATCGTTTTGTTTATTTAAATACGTAATATTTTTTAGTTGCGAGTTACTAAGAATTTTGGTATCACTGGTTAATTTATCATCAACTGATGTCAAATCACATACACTTGTAAATAGTTTTTTGTTGTGACTTAGATAATTATCACTTATATCTACTAGAATTTCGGTGGACTTAGATTTTTCCAATTTCCTTTGCATTTCTTCATACTTATTTTGAATCCTTTCATGAAGTTTAGCTATGTGTTTTTTAGTAATATTGTTTTCTGCTTTTGTTTCTATTTCCATTGTTATATGTTTCATATTAATATAAAATAAAAACTATGAACACAAGTATAGTGGCTAAGGAAGTGCCAATACTGATCGATAATATTGATTAACATTATATATTATCTCTACATATCATATCTTATCTTTTGTTTTAGTTGATTATTTTGAATGAAACATTTATTTTTTAATGTTAAATCAGAATAGGGACTTTTTCGGACATATTTATAAATTTATCTAGAAATCAACTATAGCTTATTTAGAAGATTAAGTACTTTAAGTTATCAGTTTTTAAGGAAATAAGTCAAAACACACCTTATTTTATTCAGCAAAGACCTAGAAAAACTTAACAATAATGTAAATATTAACATTTTCCTAAATGAAATTGGTACAGGAGCCATCTATGCTATTAAATTACTTGGAAAGTAGGGTAGCAAGTGGAAGCGATAAGTGCTACAATGACGCAATTCTAATGGAGGTCTAATTGTAACGAAAAATTCTGACTATAATATATTCAATTAAATTTTATTATTAACTAACGTTTTAGCTATGATAGTGATCAAAGTAAAAAAAATGCTTAGCTTATGAAATACAATTACGCAATCCCAATTAAAAAGAAAATAGCTTCCTAACGGGAACCTAGTTTTAAGATTTCTGTTCCTTATTATAGGCCAAATTTTATGAGATATAGTGTGAAAAGTGGCGAAACTCAACGCCGTAGTTTGTCTATTGAAACAGACAAATGAAAATAATTTAAATAGATATACATTTCCTCTAGTAGGCATCGTATTGACAACCAAAAAGAGTATGTTTCACTGTATTATAACAGCCTTATATCATGTGTATTTAGTTATTAATATTTTTAGATATTGTGATTTTAAAGGCGACAAAACTGATGTTAATATAGTTTATAAATAAGAGAAATAAACTGAAAAATGAAAAAAAAAACGAAGTGTATTAACACTAGGTTCGCTCAAAGAAGAAGTATAACCTCTAGATATGAATTCTAGCATGATCTGAGCATATCGTCAAAATCGGCGAGAAGGCGAGAGCTCCCTGTCTGGAATTCATTGGTTTTGGGTTCTCTCAAAGGCTGCAGTTTGCAAGGCTAAAGAACCTGCCTTCATTGGAACAATACAAATCTAAATGACATCTTGGTCCATCCGTCGAAAGAGGAAGCTGATCTTCTGGGCGCTCTCTTTGCCTCGAACTTGACTATGGATGACCGAGGCACAGCACCACTGACCATTCTGCGGTGCCAAAGCTCTATGCTAGAAGTTAAGTTCCGCCAAAAAGCTTAACTATATAACTGGGCGCAACATCAAGGTAGCTGTCGACGGATTTTGCTCAGTGAACGTCTACCAAGGCTGCGTGCTGTTCTCTACGCTGTTTTTTCTGTATATCTATGACATATTACAGGATTCTAACATACATTGCTATGTAGATGATAGCACAGTGAACGCTGTATACTCCGGCCGCGCAAGTCTTTCTAGGCCAAACGTCGACCATTGCTGAACAAACTTGTGTCTTTTGTTGACTCCCTCTGGAATGATTCCCCATGGGATGAAAGGAATCTGGTTCTATTAAACCCACTAGCTTGTCCGTTAACCACTAAGAAAAACCTATTTGTCGTGTGACTAGTTTTCCAGAATATTCCTTTTAAAGCTGCGTTCAGTATAAGAACATTAGGCCTTAAAGTTTCGAATGACTGCGAGTATCGCGAACATCTGGAAAGCAAGGCCAAGTTAGCCTTATAGAAAATGGGGGTCATCGGCAGAGCGAAACAATACTTCACGCCAAAACAACGATTAACTATTTGTCATGAGCTACTTTTCTTATATTATTTATTTTTAATTAAAAATAATAATTATTTAGAAAAAAAAAACAGTCATTGTTAGTATTAAATGTATAATATAATCAAAAACAATAAACTGACTTCAAATATCAATCAAACCTCTCGTTAAAAAACTACTAAACTATTTTTGATGAAGGGAGGACTGTGGCATAAGTTGTTATATAACTGATTAAAATGAAATATATAATCTAAATCCAATATCGCATAAATCCTCTATATAAAACTGATAAAGTCCTTTTTTGAAGTCGGTTAAAAATAGTAAAATACTGCTATATTTCAGCAAGGCAGAAGAGTATAAAATGAACATCATGCATGTCCCTTACGTGGTACTTTACAAGACTGCAATCTAGAAAGCGCTTTGGCGGCGGAAAAAGTATCAAATGCAGAACATCAGCGTTCAGGTGAATTTATGCCTGTCCTATGCAAGAAGGTGCACAGTTTGTCACGTCAGCCGCGAAATATGAGGCCCGAGGCTATTCTGGCCAGTTTTAGTTATTTTGCACACTTAGGGAATTGCATTTTTATTTTCACAAGTATCTAGGTACACTTTAGATGATTTTGAAAAAAGGGAAAAAAGAGAAAAAAAGCTTTTGTCATTGACTAAGGATTTTTCAAGTTTTAGAAGATAATCATTTAGATTTATTATATCGCATTTAGAAAATAATCATTATAATATTCTTGGCTAATATAAAATATTTATTTGTAATATAACTTTGAAAAACACATTGAAGTTAAAGAAACTTGAGTAATCAATTCTCGGTGGTTTAAAAATATATTTCAATATCGTACACATTGCTCCACTAATAAACCAAGGCGCTAATACATTAATGCAATTTTAACTTTAGCCGTTAATTTGTAAAGTAGTGTAAAGTTTCTATAAAGTTTGTATTCACACTGATCCTGCAAACTATAAACAAACTTCGTCTCAAGAATTTTATCCGAGGGATATTTTGCAGGAGGGATATTTTTTTTGGGATGCAGAACTAAATTTTTCAATTTAATTTTATAAGGATTTATCAAAGCGTTTTAATATATCAAATGAAATGCTTTTTTTTAGCTTCACGTTGTATCTACTGTGTACGACATTCTTTACTACGTTGCTTGTTGAGTGGCGGAGCTCAACGCTGTGCTTTGTCTAGCAATTAATCTATGTTATTAATGATACACGATATATTTTATCCTTTATATAAATTATAACAACACTGTATTAGCAAATTGAAAACGAAATATTTTTCATCCAGGTTTAGATACAAAAGATGCGTTAACTTAATGGGATAATAGCAGGGTAAGCGATAAAATACTCTGCTTTTCACCTCTTCTCCAAATTTTCGAGAAATTAGATGTCTAGAGGTGGAACTTAACGTCTTGTAACCAGAGCGATTTCCCGCAAATGGAAATCGAGCTCATAACTTCATATATCATCATTTAATAAAAAAACCACATCAATTAAAAAAAAATTGACAAGCAATAAAAAAAAAGAAATTTTTAAACTGTTATTCCACACTTAGGAAAGAAAAATAAATATTAAACAATAAAAGATCTTTATATCTTTTATTGAACGAGAGATATATATGAAAACTTTACTAAATGTATTAATATGGCCTTATTTTCTTCGACGAAAAAAAGTCTAGTCACGGGCCTATGATCACAATTTGATTGCTGCGGAGCAAGACCCTAAGACTATTTGCGGGGAAAGTACGTCTCTTTAGGAATTTATGAGGCTCATCGACTTTTATTACGAATTGGATGAGTACAGATGTTTTCGATAGGCATAGTTCACTGTGGCATTTGTTGTAAATGTATTGTAATTTACCTTATTATAGTATAGGTATTTGCCATTAAAGAGATCTAGGATTGAGACACTCCGTTTAGCATTCGCCTAATTTTGGAGACATTGCGTTTTCAGTGCCGGAACATAACGACGAAAATCAAAATAATTTAAATTCTATATTTTCCTCGAGTGGGCATATCTCGAAATATTTTCTAGAGCCTAGAAAATTGTTCGTGTAAAGGTTTTTTTTTCCAATTTTTCCGGGTCAATTTTTTGTTACTATAATATTTATGGTGCACACAAGACTATTACGGGGTGGGCCCAACCCTGTTGATACACGTGGACGTATAATATTGTTTGAATCTGTGAACAGAGTCTATGGTAGTGGGTTCGATCTATATTTATCTTTAATATAATATTATATAAAATAACAGACACAGAAATTCAGTTGACAGTCAGAATCTACTCTGTAAACTATATATCTTTTAAAATTTCAGTAGATCCCGACGAATATCGGGCTAGATTTTTTTCTTTTAGTTTTACACAGACAGAGGTTTTTTTATTTATTATAATTACTTTTATGCAGTCGACTTTTTTTTAATAATATTTTTTTAAAGATTTATTGGATTTTTTGTTACTATTTTTATAAGATTAAAAGTTACGCAATATTTCCTTGAGTGAGTGAAAATTTGCAAAAATTTTTGCTAAAGAAAATTTAAATCAAAAATAAAATTAAATTTCGGAGAATTTTCTAGATATTACGGAATTGTTAGCAGCAAGAACAATGCACAGGAGGTATCAGAGCAAATCCGCCATACATGATACTAGGACTTACAGTGGAAGCAGTCTTGCTTGCTTTTGTTCAACAAAATGTTGTATGCAAAATAATTGAAATAGCTTAAAGATAGCTGAAAATTGAAACAGAACAGTACCTACTGTTGATATATACGATATATTTATTATATACTAGCGACCCACTCGCGGCTTCACCCGCTTAAACTACTGAATTATTTATCGAACACGGACACGAACGACACAAACAATAGAATACTTAAATGGTAAAAATCATAAAAACGTAATAGGTAGTCTACCTATTATTCTTTTATGTAAAAATATTTAAACGAAAGATTGATGAACGAAAGATTAATGATTGATGATTATTTAAAGAGCTCCAAAATATGTGCAATTGTTTCTAAACCCACTTTACTAAAGAGCTAGCATTGAAGCATTCTCTAGTCCAGCTCCTTTCTTCTGGCGCTGGGGAACGGCATCAATGCCATCTCGCCGTGGTCTCGAGCGGCAACCATCAATATGGGTGCATCGTTAGGGGGCCCTTTGGCCTTAGGACTGTGTACCTGCCCTAGACCAGATACAACACAGAGAGTTTTTTAGTGGGAATGGAAGGATAATCAAATGTCACCTGAGCAGTAAGCTCAGCCAGTTGAGACACTCAGTCAGGAGGACCAACTTAAGGCCGTGCGTTGGGACGTCATCGGTGTATAATTCGTAGAGGGCAAGTGATAAAATGCTGCCCTGGGGAATTCCGGCAGCGATCGAATGGCTGCTACTCTCCACTCTCACGAAAAATGTCCTATCAGGTAGGTAGTCGGTAAGAACATGCGCGACGTGATAGTGCCGGCCCTGAGCATTTTATGTGCTACGTCGAGCGAACGAACTATTACACTCTTCTTTCGGTTAATCGCTGCTGCACCGTAGTGACCCGCTCTGGCCACCTGCAGAGTGGTTGAGTGTCCGCTCGCCAAACTATTTGTTTCGTGGTGCTGGAGAAGTGGGAGGAATAACTTGTCGAATAACTTCGCCATCGCGCTGATGAGCCTTAGGTAACATGATCAGGCCCTCCTTCTATGCCCGGGGGAAAGGAGCCAGGCGGCCGTGGCGGATGCACTTTTATAAGCAAACGACGCGTGGCGGGCGTCGAGCTATATAGCGCAGCAAACATTTTTAGTAATGTAATTTTAAATCTGTGTTACAGCTTCAAAAGTACTTATTAAAATTAAAAACACTAAATGACAGTTTTTATCTACATTAAATGGTCAATATTAATTATGCTGTGAGTAAGGGATAAATGAAACATGAGTCGATACAGCTGTGTATGGCCTGCGTTATGCATTTATAATGACAATTAAAAACGGACAGACGGACCACAAAGTGATCCTATAAGGATTCTGTTTTTTTCTTTTGAGGTACAGAATCCTCAAAATGAATAATTTTTAGTTTGGTTATCCACGCTGTTGTGCACTAAATAATTGTAATTTTAAGTCTTTTGGAATTGATTTGATTGAGCTTGCAAGAATAGTCATATTTAAAAGAAAAATGTTTATTTATTTCATATTTGTCTAGGTAAACTGTAAATGCACGCACACTGCAAACGTAATTTTTCCCACATAAATTCCGGGTTAAAATATAGATTACATATTAGTACTAATACAATAACAAATCTATCATACACAAATTGCAAGAACTACGTGGCTGCTTGAGAAAGTCTCAACTTATATTGGAGAATATTAAATATTGAAATCTTGACTTGAATATTGAGTTTTTTCTGTCATCACACAAACAATAATTGAAAACTTAAGATTTTCACTTTCTGCGCAATTGCTTTGAGTACAGGAGTCACGCCACTATGACGCGATTGCGTCATCAATTCTTATTATTTTCTACCCTGCAACTTATTTGTGAACGATGATATAAAAGGCTGCACGGGCGTTGTAAATTCAGTCTTGGCTCTGGTGTGGGTCGGAGCACTACACGTGCTGCACCACTGGCTAACCTCGACTATTTGGACAATTAATTATTTGATTAATTAATTGTTATTTTTTAATTATAAATGTGGTTAAGACCTATTTATAATTATCTACGTGAAGTCTTGGCTCTGGTGTGGTTCAGAGTACTACTCGTACTCTGCCACATAACCTCGACTATTCGAGTAATTGATTATTAAGTTAACCAATTATTATCGTAGTTATGAATGTGGTTAACACCTATTTGTAATTGCTTATATTTATTGTGTTCTGCTCGTTTAACGCCCCCCACGCGTCTTTGTCTAAAACGTCAGACGTACTATGTGTATAGGTACGAGACTATCCCACTCCTGTTACCTAAATTAAGTGTATTTACGTTTAGTTTTCACATTTTATATTTACATTACTTTCTTGAACTACCTTTTATTTCATTTTTAACTTTGACTTTGTGTACTTATTATTGAATTATTGAATAAAAATGTATATTATTGATTAACAAAATATATCGAGACTTGCTGGCTGACTGGCTGTAATGAGAGACGGTTGTGGATTCGATCTCCACTCGGGGTATATAACGTGAAACTAATTTTTATTAACGACTAAAATCCATGTAACAGATATTTATTTACAGTGACAACATGTCAATAAACACAAAATACCATACTATATATCAATATAGTATGATATTGATATTCATATTCGCTGACAGTGATATTCGTAAAGAATTACGAATATCACTCACGTATCAGGTCAGGTTATGACTCTAAGAATTACCTTTAGGTAATGTGAGTAACCTGACCATAATCCCGGTTAAAAAAAAACCATCAAGGTTTACCTTAAAAAAAATAATAATATAATTAATTTAAAAAATTAAAAAATATATTAAAAAAAACAATAAAAATAATATAATAAAAATAATAATATTAAAAATAGAGTTCGGAGAGTTCGGAGAGTTCGGAGAGTTCGGAGAGTTCGGAGAGTTCGGAGAGTTCGGAGAGTTCGGAGAGTTCGGAGAGTTCGGAGAGTTCGGAGAGTTCGGAGAGTTCGGAGAGTTCGGAGAGTTCGGAGAGTTCGGAGAGTTCGGAGAGTTCGGAGAGTTCGGAGAGTTCGGAGAGTTCGGAGAGTTCGGAGAGTTCGGAGAGTTCGGAGAGTTCGGAGAGTTCGGAGAGTTCGGAGAGTTCGGAGAGTTCGGAGAGTTCGGAGAGTTCGGAGAGTTCGGAGAGTTCGGAGAGTTCGGAGAGTTCGGAGAGTTCGGAGAGTTCGGAGAGTTCGGAGAGTTCGGAGAGTTCGGAGAGTTCGGAGAGTTCGGAGAGTTCGGAGAGTTCGGAGAGTTCGGAGAGTTCGGAGAGTTCGGAGAGTTCGGAGAGTTCGGAGAGTTCGGAGAGTTCGGAGAGTTGGGAGAGTTGGGAGAGTTGGGAGAGTTGGGAGAGTTGGGAGAGTTGGGAGAGTTGGGAGAGTTGGGAGAGTTGGGAGAGTTCGGAGAGTTGGGAGAGTTCGGAGAGTTCGGAGAGTTGGGAGAGTTCGGAGAGTTCGGAGAGTTGGGAGAGTTGGGAGAGTTGGGAGAGTTGGGAGAGTTGGGAGAGTTGGGAGAGTTGGGAGAGTTGGGAGAGTTGGGAGAGTTGGGAGAGTTGGGAGAGTTGGAAAAAGTACTTTACACATATTGAAATTATCTTTAATAAAATATCATTTAATAGAATAAGGATTAATGCAGAGCTATGAATAAAATGGTTTGATAATTGCCGGCACTTTCATCAACTTATAAAATATAAAAATGTAGTTATATTGTCATAACTATAGATAGTTGTTGGACATATGGTATCGCGGACTTTTTTATAGATATTGATGCGTTCTATAATACTGTAGAACATTATTTTGTTCTATCATCATTAAAAAAAACCACCGTCCGAATGGCCGTGGCCCGTATTTATATATCGCTCTCAACTCTAAAATCAATCTTGAGATGACGTTTTCACGCAACGTTCAAAAATATTAATTAATTTCTAAATACTATTTTTATATTCTTAGTGATGTTAAAATCATTAGAACCGTTTCCACAATTCGAGATTTCTGTCTAAAAAGTAAAGCGTGTATCAAACTACTATTTGGGCATATAGGACTACGTACAATAAACAGCTCAAAGCTGCACTCCAGTTGACAGTCCATCGCTTTGAACGATGGGAGTACAGGAATTTGTAGTATTATTGAGATCCAGCATTTACATCCATGTCCTGTCTGTCTATGTAAATATATACATGGGAATACTGATGGATATTGTATAGGACACTTTAAAAGCACAATGGCATCCTTTAACTTTTTTTCTATTATTAATTACGCATCTTTCACATTAAGCAGATTCTTTTTCCATACTTTTATTTTTGACTTATAGACAACCTTTCTTAAATCTATCTTACAATTTTATCGCAATAAAAGAATAATTCTATCTACTTCACGACTAAAAGTATGAAATTCTTTTTTAATTGTACATCTCCAATGCCGACATGACCTCTATCGAGCTCTCTATACCGTAATTAAGTTGGACGCCTCAGTTCTTAGAACACTAGCGTTTTCAACTTAATTGAAACTTCAAATCCCTCGAAATTAAGTTCAAGAATCTGCTTCAAAACTACTCTTTTCTAAAGTACAAGAAAATTAAAAAGTTTCTATAAAAAGATATATTTAATATATATCTATTTTTAACTTTGTACTGTAGTCTACATAAAGCAGAGAACCTAAGTGCTAAGACTCTCCAATCTTCTTTATCTGCCCGAAATTGTAAGTGGAGTGGTGGAACTGAACGGCACATTTTGTGTTGGCAAGGTGGCAAAATAGAAATTATTAATTGCCCCGAGTGGGGATCGAACCTACAACCATCGGACATAGGTAAAATTTACTTAAAAGTTGGCCAACATTATATAAAGTCTACGTCTATACATTGCTTTCATTGGTCTGAAATAATAATTTCAATGAGTGTATTCTGAAAAATTCAATCTTTATTGATACCATCTTTATACGAAAAAAAAACGGTTATGTGCGAGTAGGACTCGCCAACTGAGGCTTCGGTACCTTTTCAGGATTGTAGGTCAATGGGAAGTACTTTATTTAAAAGTTGACAAATTTAAGCTTGCGGGCATACTCATTTTATATGAAATTAACTACAAACATAAGTTTGTAATGATATTTTTCTTTGAAATACCTATACTCTATTCATTATGGCATGAGACAAAATGTAACCTTTTTCAACTCAAGCTTTTATGTATTTTTTTATTTCTATGTAATTAGTTAAAAAGTGGGGTTTCCTATATATGTATAACTATAATTTTGAAATGGAAAAATTGCTTGATATCAAGCATGTTATATATAAAATACCTTTGTAAACAACAAGAATAGCAAAAAAATACAATTAAAATGCACAAATTTCACTAATAGGTACTTAACTACGAGGATAATGAAACGGATTCTAATAAATGATAATAGATATAATAGATATCTATTATTCATTCAATCATTTAATCATTTACTAGAATTTGTAGGGTTCTGAGGAACCATCATCAACATTCGTGACGAAACGGTCCACCATATTGTCTATTATATGATCATTTTTTTTGCTTTTCTTTTATTGTAATATGGTCAACCACCGTTGCCAAGCTTTTACTGTTATATTTTTTATTAATAAAAACAACAAAAGTATCAACCGAATCACATAAATTCTATGAAAATAACTGAAAATGGCGGATATAATCTGACAGATGTCAAAATATTTTAATATTAAATGTTCGCTCGTCGTCATTACAGTACATGTAATTGCAGTTTGTATTTTATTTTTATACTATTAAAATGTGTCTTAAGTTTGAGAAGAAATTGACTTATGGGTGTTTTTACATGTCATATTAAAAAAATATTATTGATAATGAAGAAAATAATTAAAAGTGTATAGTACCGTAAAACAGGGTGAACAGAAACATTTTTAAATGTTAAATTAAAATGTTCCGAGCTTTAAATATGAAAATAATCTGTATTTTTTATTATTGTATTGGTTTCTTTATACCTACTAGTTTTCGTATTTGTTTTTTTTTAACTTAATTACTTCTTTTTATTTACTATACAATGTGCAATTTTATAATTTTTTTAAATATACTTAAAAAATTATATCATCGATATCCACATATTTAAATCGTAATTTTATTAATTAATACTTATAACTCGATCCTATTTAATCACAGAATAATAAAAGTAGTTTTTTTGTCGCTGAACTCAACTTTATGTGAAAAATGTATAACTTTTCTATAGAACAAATTAGTGCAATCAACTGACGACAGTCAAACGTGACATATATTTTGTAATTATTTTTGTTTTCTCTAAAGAATTTATTAAGAAATTGTTAATTGAAAATTATAGTGTAAAAAAAATGTTGGTGAAGTCTGTTTTAAAAAAAATCTTCCTGCTTTACGGATATTCTATTTCTATAATAATATTATATTATTAACAGTTAAATCATTCATTCATTTATTTGATTTTAACTCCATCAATCGTGAAATATAAAACAACCTTTTTTTGAAGTGTGTACATTTTATCTCATGCCTTCGTGAATAGGGAATATAATTTTTCACTTTTTGGAATGTTTCTTTTATTTGTATTGTAAATTCTCACTTAGGGCCAAATTCATAACTGTAGGTCCACGGGAAGTACCCTATAAAATCTATGCATAAATACTCGTATATTTTGATTCCGTGAGTTAGAATCTTTTGTGCGCTTCAAGGAGCGATAAACCTGAATATTTGATATTAATTTTGCTTTGATACGTCCTCGTGATCTCAAGATAAATGATATTGGTAGACGTACAGATGGACAACAAAATGATCCTATGAGGGTTCCGTTTTTACCTCTTTAAAATACGGAATCCTAAAAAATGAAATATAATTTTAAATCATGGCTTCTGGTTCTTTTAAGATAATTATATTAATAAGTTGATGAAATAAATCTTCTATAGATTGATTCCTGGAAAATTTTCGGATTTATTTCGATGAAAAATTTTACGATACCTTTTGTACCTGTGATGAAATGCTCGTGAGAACTTTTGCATTTATATTATAACATATCCATAGATTTATATTCTATGAATGGTAGTCGACATATTATATCATGGATACAATTTTTTTATTGGAGGACATTTGTTTTTACAGCGTATTAAATTAAATTAAATTAAATTAAAAAAAATATATATATATGAGATTTTATATAAAAACTATAGATATGTGCAATGGAATGGATATTTCTGTAGGTTATCATCGTCAGACGCCGCACTGGATTGATCTGCATTACTACATAACTATATTATAGTGTTAGCAGACTCGTGAAAAGACAAAAAGACTATAAAGCAACGGCATTGCGTCAAACGGAGCCATAGCATATACGGAGTGTTTTTGTCAGCACCACTGCAAATGAAACCACCGTTTTAACTACTCTATAAAAGCCTAATATTATACAATTTAAAAAATCCCGATAATGTTAAAGTTTTTTTTCAAACAAAATAAACAATAAAATTATAGTTATAAAATAGAACGCCATTTGTCAAGAACGACGCACGCAGGCGTAAACATATCGAAGGGAAACCGCCGCATATGTCTCATTATACAGTATTGGCGGCAAAGTTCAAAGTTGATTAACCTTTAGTAACATTTTTGTAGTAGTAAGTGTTTATGTTATTGGTATCTATGCGTAACTGCGTCACATGAAATACAAGTAAGGATAAACATTGTGAAAAGAATTAAAAAACATACGTCTACACTGTTGCGGTATCTTGATAATTTCTTTAGGTATATGCTTAAATTATTTTACCCTATATGCTGTTCCCTTAAAAGGAGCGCTGACGCTTCCACTCTGTATATCTTGAAACCTCTTTAAATTATGCGGGGTTCATGGTAAAGATTTTATTGATTGAGGAATTACTTATAGGTCCCGCCTGTTAATCCTAATAAACTATTGGGCTTGTTTATTTTCTTTTTAGTTTGATGCAGTCGGGGTTTTTGTTTTTACAAATATTTTTTTTATTTTTTATTTTTTTGTTAGAATTTATTATGATAATGATAATCATGATATACCTTTTTGAATCCTGAAATTAAGCTCTTGAATTTGATACCCATATTGTAGTATTCGAAACGATTTTTTTTTTCACTAAGTCCAATGGCGTACCACAGCCGCCATGATTATTTTTTATTAACGTCATCTAAGAACACTTGGGCTGCTAATACGAATCTAACGATACCTCAAATGTGTAAATCCGTTCAGCGGTTCTGGAGATACGAGGTAATAAAGAATATTACATACATACAAGATACGCGCGAAAAACATAACCCTTCCTTAGCAGTCGGGAATAAAAAGAAAGAATGAAAGAAAAAGTAAGATTTTAATATCAACTCATTAGATTAATGAGAGCGACGGTACGCCGATTAAACTAAAGAGTTTACTCGTTTACTGTGGGTCCGTTGGGAAATCAGCCACAACACGTGTAAATGCACCAATGACGCGATGTCAATTTGTTAAATGACTTGTGTGGATGACAATCTACTTTTGATTATAATATAGCAAAAACAAATTTTAATGAGGCCTGTCGTGGCGCAGGGGCACAAAGTGTGACTGTAAAACCGACTGGTTGTGGATTCGATTCCCACTCGAGGATATGAAATATTTACTTAAATTTATATTTCCATTTCTTCGCTCTGGTGTCGAGGACAAGTCGGCGTTGACTTCTGCCACTGCCAATGCCTCCAGAATTCGGCAGAAAGTGGGGAACGGCGTGCACAGTGCAGTGTGGGATACAGCGTGAAGTTGATTTTTTAATTTTTTTTTTACTATATAAACTGTAGTATGAAAACTGTGGCAGGCAGCAGCAATTAATTTCACATCATCTTTACATGGCGTATCAATAATATTAATTCCTTACACAAGTTAGAAGATGTAGCTCAAGTATTTGCGAGAAATATTCACATGGAATTTGACAAAGAAAAATGTAAAACATTCTTATTTAGTAAAGAAAAACAATACTTAAATAACTATATTTTAAATATAGGAGAAACGTTAACTAATTTATTTTACCGGCTCAGAGCTACTATTAACATCGTCACCACTAAGTAGCGGCCATTATACATGAAAATTTCCATTCCAATACAATTTTGTAACCGAAAAACAACCAAAATTAAAGAACAAAACCAAACGAAAAAAATATCTTATTATAAATACCAACTACAACCAGTTTTAGAAAGTGATAATTATTTAATATACTAGAGTAGGACAATAGTAACCGATAAAACGATATATTATAACGAACCCGATCTTACAATTTGTGACAAAAATCATAATTCTGTTTATTTAATCGATATTTCTATTTGCAACACACACAATTTAGATTCAACATATATTGAGAAAATAAAGTATAGATTTATTTAAGAGAATTTATATTTCCATTTCTTCGCTCTGGTGTCGAGGACAAGCGCGGCGTTGAGTTCTGCCACTCACTCACGCAATGCCTCCAGAATTCGGCAGAAAGTGGGGAAATTGATGTCTTAACACTAGTAACCTTTGCCTACCCTGCAGTGTGCGGGATACAGCGTAAAGCTGATTTTATTTTAAGTATAGAGATCTCATTATTGAAGCTAAAATACAATGGACTGTTAACACACTTCAAATATTACCTTGTATATACATTATTTTACAGAAAACAGTAATTTTATTTTAGTGTTTAAAATTACTGCTTGTAATGCTAATTTTTGTCAAAACTTGAACTCTCGAATTAGAGAATATTCAAAAATTAAAATTAAAATAACTTTTCATTTTTTTTATCCTAACTACGCACTTGACCTAGACCCGTGCTTAGTTTCTCATAACCTTTGTCTTAGAAGAGATTTTAGAATAAAAATTATAATAATTATATAACTTTTTCGCTCAGGACATAGGTAGAAAGTATGTTACAGATTTATTCTCCATATACATTCTACCAATAGACATGCAAATATCACATTTGGTCTTATTAACATAAAATTTTCAATTTTTATATTTACTTGTTATGTAAGGCCTACAATAAAAAATAATCTTATATAATATAAAAATACATATAACTTAAAGGTATAATTCGTCTATGAGAAGTTCAGAAACAAAATAATAACATTTCTCTATTAAAAATTATAAGTGGAAAATCTTTTAAAACATTAGGTATATTGTTATAGATACATGGGGCCATGTATAATACCCTCTTTTTTGCTAATCCTGTTTTATAGTTGCCCATACATAGTATTTTTTTTATATTGAAACATAAGGCTTATTGTGCGGATTCTAGATTCAGCTAAAGCTGGAAAAAGATGTTTGTTGGCTTTTACAAATATAGCAATTTCTAAAATGTATAGACATAGAAATGTCAAAAGTCAATGTATCCTAAAATGTGATCTATAAGTGTCTGAGTCCTTTAAATTGAACACTAACTTACGCATCGATTTTCAGAGCAATTATTCCAGAAAATGATGCCGAATCGTAAAATTGATGCTACTAAGTCATCATCACCATCAACAACCAGGAGTGTGTTTATGTTATTTTTTTTTTGTTTAAATTGTCCAATATGTATGCAAAGACGTAAAGATTGTTCATATATTTTCATCTAGAGGCTTCCACGGTAATAGGCTCTCTATTACAATATCAAGCAATTTAGCAACAACCACTTGATATTTTTTTTATTTATATACTTTATATTTAAAAAAATCTGTATGCAAAAAGAGGCCAGTCGTGGCACAGCGGCACAAAGTGTGACTGTAAAACCGACTGGTTGTGGGTTCGATCCCCACTCGAGGAGAGATATTTACTTAAATTTATATTTCCATTTCTGCGCTCTGGTGGCGAGGCAAAGCGCGGCGTTGAGTTCTGCCACTTAACACGCAATGCCTCCAGTATTCGGCAGAAAGTGGGGAACGGAGTGTCATACACTAAGTTCCCTCTCCTACCCTGCTGTGTGCGGGATACAGCGTGATATTGTTTTATTTTGATTCTGTATGCAATCTTTGGTAGAAATGCATTATCTCCGTTTTTGTACGTTTATGATGAAATCATTTTTTTCTGACCAATTAATTATTCTTTGTGATAGCACTATTTATATCATTTGCATATGTTAGCCTGTCGGTGCATTTAATAAGTTACTTTATAGTACTATAATCTGCAAATAATACCATAGGATGATCGATTTTTTGTGGGAGATCATTTATATATAGCAAAAATATAAATAAGTGTAAAATATACATGCAATGCGCTATAGTAATTGGTATATTGAAGTAGAGGCCATCGTGACGTATTTGAAATGTATACTATTCAATTAGGAGAGGGCGGGACAGGTTTTGAAACGAGTCTGTAAACCATTTTTTATACAGTTGTGCGAACTCGATTTTAGAGTTCCTCATGATCTGTCAACTATTTTCAAATATATATTATATTTTCAAATCAAATCAGCTTCACACTGTATCCCGCACACAGCAGGGTAGGCAGAGGGAACCTAGTGTTAAGACACTCCGTTCCCCACATTCTGGAGGCATTGCGTGTTGAGTGGCAGAACTCAACGCCGCGCTTTGCCTCGAAACCAGAGCGAAGAAATGGAAATATAAATTTAAGTAAATATTTCATCTCCTCGAGTGGGGATCGAACCCACAACCAGTCGGTTTTACAGTCACACTTTGTGCCGCTGCGCCACGACTGACCTCATATTATACTTTCATTTTAATTATATTTTCTAATATATTCATTATATCATATTAATATTTTATAATTATTCACATTAATCTCTATTTAATATAAGTTCATCATTACATTAGAAGCAAGACTTAAGCAGCTTGAAGCATTATTTTTATATAGTTTATGCCACAATAATTATAATTGTTCTAGTCTGTTTAATCAAATTTGTTACTGTATACCAACTAGAACACATTGTCGCAATCCTTGTCGATTATTTGCAACCAATCGTTGTCGCACAAATACCGGTAAACGACGACCACTATACAGAATGGTCAACTCTTATAATAATAACTTTATTTTTATTGATATTGGGGCAACGCGTCCCAGTAGTTTAAAAAAGCAATACATTCACTGCTTAAATAATGTTGTCTTTGGCGTACTTACGTATACTCGTATATTATGCTATATTTATAGTAATTTGTGGTAAACGGTATTGATGTTGCATTTATATATTTTGTTATGTTGTTCTTTTATTTACATGTATGTGCACTGTTACCCCAATAAATAAAAAAATATAAAAACAAAAAATAAATATTAAGAGTTAAATGATATGTGACGCTGCTATCAATATAAGAGGTTGTAGGTTGGTTGTTAAAAAACAGTATAAACCGGCTTAACCCTATCAAGGGATGCTCCGCGCTTGCCGACCGACGTCGCATCTGCAGTATGTAATTAAATGGAACCTTAGATCAAAAACGTTTCGGTCTTGACTACAAACAATTTAGTCTTATATTTTCTTAGCGTTCACAGTCACATTATAGATTTTGGACTGTGAGTTCATAATGGTGTATTTAATAATAATACTAGCTATTATTTTATTATACTTATATGGTGTCAGGAATTTTAATTATTGGAAAAAAAGAGGTGTTAAACATGTTTCTCCTTTGCCTTACGTCGGGAACAATTTATCTAATTTTTCGCAAAAATGTAGCATTGCCATGATGGCCACAGAAACTTACTATAAATATCCTAATGAAAAAGTGGTAGGATTTTTCAGAGGTACTGCACCCGAATTAGTGATTCGGGATCCTAAGCTTATAAAACGAGTGTTGATAACAGATTTTCAAAGTTTCTATGCAAGAGGATTTAACACTCACGATACTGTAATTGAACCTTTAATGAAAAATTTATTTTTTGCTGATGGAGACTTATGGCGACTAATAAGACAACGATTCGGACAAGCTTTCAGTACTGGAAGATTAAAAGCTATGTTCCATATAATAACTGAAAGGGCACAGAAACTGCAAACAATAGCCGATGAGGTGGCGAACATGGAATATTATGACATGAGAGAATTAATGGCACGGTACACTACAGATTTCATTGGGGTGTGTGGATTCGGGTTAGATATGGACTCATTAAACAATGAAATGTCAGAATTTCGAAAATTAGGAAAGCGAATATTCCACAGGACTATACCAGACGCAATAAATGGTGCGTTGAAATTTGTGTTTCCAGAATTATGTAAAAATATTCATTTTTTGTCGAGAGATATAGAAAATTCTTTTAATTACTTAATAAAGACCATCCTTGAAAACAGAAATTATAAGCCGTCAGGCAAAAATGATTTTGTAGATTTAATGTTGGAATTTAAAGAAAAAGGTAAAATTGTGGTCCAGTCACTGGAACTGAAAAATTACGATGGTTCACCAAAACTTATTGAACTTGAGATGGATGATTTGTTAATCGCTGCCCAAATTTTTGTCTTTTTCGGCGCTGGTTTTGAAACATCTTCTACAACGTCTAGTTACACGTTACATCAGTTAGCATATCATATGGAGTACCAAAAAAAAGTTCAAGATGAAATAGATACTGTTTTAAAAAAATATGATAATAAAATAACTTACGAAGCCATTAATGAGATGGCTTTCTTGGAAAAGGCGTTTTATGAGGCTATGAGATTATATCCAGCAGTGGGATTTTTATTACGAAAGTGTACAGCATCTACTTATACTTTTCCGGAAATTGGTTTAACTATAGACAAGGGAGTCAAAGTTGTTATTCCAACGCAAGCTTTACATAGGGATGAAAAATATTTCGAGGAACCACATAAATTTAACCCTGACCGATTTTTGGACGCAAAAAATATGAAGAGTGATGTTTTTTTACCATTTGGGGATGGTCCAAGAGCTTGTGTCGGTATGATTTTCAAATTTTAATTTAATTTTTTTATGACAAATTGTGTATGTAATATTATGAGCTACCCAGGTTCCCTTTGCCTATATTGCTATGTGAAGGAGACAATGTGAAGCTAAAAGAAAACAAACAACAAAGCTCCTCAAGTGTAGTAATATACATAAAATAAGGTGCTACATACATAGGTTTCCCAATCAAATAAATTATATTTCTATAAATAACGTCATGACTGTTAAAAGAAGTAAATAAGATCAAATAGAAGAGAATAAAAGAAAAATGCTACCTTTTCAATAATTCTAATTACCTGTGGCTTAGAGTCGTTTATATCATTATATAAACGACTCTAAGCCATAGGTAAGATTCAAATATTAGTTCATTAACTAATATTTGAATCTTTAGATCGGCATATTTCGTATTCAAAATTATGTCTGATTAAGCTCGACGATTGTGGGTTCAATTCTCACACAGAACAATAAGTTATTTTTCATTTCCTTACTCTGGTAATAAGACAACAGAGTGACATAATATTAGGTTTCCTGTCCTGCTATATGCGGGTTACAGTATAAAGCTAATTTAGTTTTATTTTGATATAATTTTATAATTAAAATATTTTTTCAGCTGCCAGATTGGGGAAAATGCTAGCGATGGCTGGAATAGTCGCTGTATTACAAAAATTTACTGTAGAACCGTGTTCAATAAGCAAGTTGGAACCACTTCCAGATCCAATGGCCGTAGTGTCAGAAAATTTTATAGGTGGATTACCCCTTAAGCTAAAAAAAAGAGCCTTTTAATATATATTTTCGAAGTCTTGAAACTAATTATAGCTTAAAGAGTATTGTTTGTATTATAAATAAATAATATTGGGGAAGGTTGCTGTGATTGAACTACATAACTTTAGGGTGTCACATATTTAATTTAATAAAAGCGATAGAATTAAATCATTCATTTATTTTTTGTCCTTGACAATACTATATGTATTTCAGTATAAAGAGGAACAGTTCTGGCAATGTAGTGATAAAATTATATATATTATTATGGTTGATTTAAATGGCAATGGCAATTATCAATGGTTTAAGAAACGTTTATACTAAAGGTCCAATCATGAAAACTTAATTAATATACAAAATATCACATTTTTACTCATAGGGACAATCACAAGCATTTAATTTGAACAAATTAACTATTATTTAGTAAAATTTTAATATGGTATAAATTAATAAAGTATAAAAACTTAATGTAACTTTTATTATTCTTAACACAATATTAGGTGGGTTAAAGATGTCTGAAACTTAGGTTAACTTTAGGTTCAGTATTCTCATTTAATATTTCATCAATGGCTATGCACTCTTAATCAGTGAAAACATTTTTATTTAACGTTTTTCAAATACGGGGTGATACCTGTTAACCATGTGCGGCAGTACCTACAGATGCAGCTCGTCAATAAGCTTTTCCGAAAAGCATAGGCATTTGGAATTTTGTTACATACCGGCCAAGGTTCTGTTCTAGTTTCCTTTTATCAGTTTCATATATATAATAGACTCAAAGGTTGTGTTTATTCTAATCATAATAAGATTTTTTTCTTCTTTCAGCCGCCGTTCTGGAAAAAAATACAAAAAAGTTGTTATTAAGTTAGTATAATAGAAGTTTCTTTCACTGGACCAGCCCATTCATAGCTCCATTATGATAATGATTGCAATTAGATAATAATTTAAAAATATTTTTTATTTAAAAAAAGAAAACAAAATTCGAAGAATTTTAAACAACCTAATAAAATGTAAATAAATATTCTAATAGATAATATAAAATATGAACATTGAGTAATCAAAAATTTTACAATACTTATAAAGATAGAATAGAATAGAATAGAATTAACTTTATTGCACACTTAAAACAAATAAGTATATAAAATGAACAACATAAATAAAAAAAAACACGTATGCAAAGGCGGTCTTATTGCATTGAGCAATCTCTACCAGACAACCTTTGAAACAACTTTGAAACAACGTCTCGGTGCAATTTTTTTAATGAAATTAAATATATATAATATAATAATATAAATGAATAATATAGAATAAACTTACATAAAATATGTTTAATGTTTATATACTATACACATACGTACATACATATATTGAAAAACAATGTATACTTACACATATATACATACATATACATACATACTTAAACGTGTGTAAAAATATATACATAATATTAAATAGATAAGGATAAACTACCATTTTAACTTAAATAAACATTCTATTAGACGTTTTTCAAAAGTGTGAATGGATTTGGAATGTCGAACTTCTGTAGGAAGTTCATTCCAAAGAATCGTGACATATTACTGTTAGTGTTAGATCTTTTAACTTCTACTTCTTCTTCTCAAAATTTTTGAGCTTCTCATTCGATTCAATCTTTCCTTACTGCCTGAACAGTGCACATATCCTCCCGTTACCTAACTATTGTCATATTTCCATCATCCTATCCTTCCTGTCCTTTTGAAGTTTCTTGGGAAATCTGCATTTCAACAGTTTTCCAACTTCAAAACAGTCTTTTAAAGACATTCTAGTCCGGTTTCCGTCCATCACACATTCAGCGTTAATTAAAGTGACTGACGATATTCGCGATGGATAATAAATAAATTAACTATTCTTATCTTACTCGACTTTACTTGACTTTAGTAACGGGTTTACCTCTGGGGATTTGGATGGGTTAATTGGTATCGTTTCCACACTTTACATCTCTCCACTAGACCACTGAATGGTTTCGTTCGCTCCAAATCTCAAGCTCTAATAATTGGCAGTAGACAATAACGTTCCAGAGTAGATTTAATCACCTTGCCTTGCATAAAACTAAGGAGACAATAATACCGTTATCAGATTCAGTAAGAAATTTATGTGTCATAATTGATAGCCATTTATGGTATGGTGGTCTGCGAACATTAATGTAAACAGGCAGCGCGTACATTTTTCTCTGTACTCTTTCAAACGCCTCCAATTTTTTTTATCTCTACTTCTGCCACTTTTACGCTGATTACGCTGATGTTTGTTATCCTGATGCTAATTCTCGATTCACTTGACCGACTTCTAAATATGTATATTCGTTTTATCTTCTGCTTACACAAATTTGACCAGGTGTCTGTAAACTGCACATTCTCACTATTTTTTTAAACATTTTAAAGTTATCCTCTCCTACTTACTTGAGACACTTCCAAGTGTAATAAGACCTGTACGTTCCTGTGTCACTCTAAGAAAACGTGAGATCCCTAGATTTTATTGTGCTCCAAGGGAACGTAGACCTAAATATTTGATATTAATTTCAGCTGGATATCTCCACACTATGTTTTTTCTTTTGAAGTACGGAACCCTAAAAAATCATTAAATATTGATTTTGCAATTTAAAAATAACTCGAACATTTGTTATGCTGCAATATGTTTAACACTTCATTTCCAAGTCTTATCTGAATTACAATAACAAAGATATATAAAATGTTTACTTATACGTTATCTGTAGGAGAATACAAACAAATAACATTCTTACAGTGCAATAACATATCGTCTAGTGAACCTGATAGTAAGTGATGGCCGCCGCCCACGACTCCGTGTAACGCCAGAGGAGCTATTACACTGCAGGTAGGCCATTTCACAGTTACATGGCGCGTGGAAGAAAGTTCCTACGAAACCGCACAGTAGTTGAGTGCCATTTTTGCAGGTGGATTTATAGCATCAGCAGTTTGGCCGTAATTGCGTTATATACAGACAGACAGAGTTACTTTTGAATTTATAATACATGTAAGTTTAGTTTGTAATGTCCTTTGCGGTTAGACAATTCGGATGCAGGTAACAGGTCAAATAGTTTCCTAGAACACTCCCAATGATAAATACGGTAGAGAACGCAAAGCGAGGAATTGAATGAATATATCGATTTAAACAACGACATACTGAGGAAACAGCCCAACTATACGCAGACGTATCGGCTTTACCGCCGCCGCGTCCACCAACAGCGCTCGATTCGGACCATACTTCGGCTGCTGAGGACTATGGTCCACGGACTATAGGTTGGGAACCATTGGTAGAGGCTAAGCAGAGTTGTATTTTTTTTTAGTTACGAGAGAAAAGAACTGCCAAGTTAAAGAAAAAATCTTCTTAATAAATTAAATTATTAGATCTTTGTGCCAATTCAAAATTAATTTGAAATAGAGCTATTGAAATTTATGTTTTATTAAAATAATTATACTTTTTATTACCACATTAAAATTAAGAATGAAAATGTTGGGCTTCCAAAATTTATGTTCATAGTTTGCTATATTAATTAACATGTTTCTCTGTCTGTATTTAAATAATCAATTATTTTAGCTAAACTAAATTTGTGAAGGTTATGTTAAAAGTCTTATAAGAACAAAAATTGATAAAATGGACAAATTTGTAATTTGCAAATATAATAAATATTATATGTATACGCGAAGATTGAGGGCTCAATTCCTATTCGGGGAATGAAATATTTAATATTGTCATTTCCTCGCTCTGGTAACCCGCGCCGGAGTCCCGCCGCTCACCACGCATGTCTCAAGAATTGTTCGATCCTATCAGTGGGTAAGGGACTGGTTTGCTATGGTTGCTGGTTCAATTCCTGCTAGGAGAAATAATGATTATCCAAAATTATCAAAATTTTAGAGTTTCTTGTTTTTAATTTAATAACAAACGGCTAGCATATTTGTGAGGCCTATAAAAGAGCAGCTCTCGTTTATTTCCATTCCCATAGAAAAATCCAGAAATCTTCCTTATTGCGTACCATGTTTTAATTTTCGATTATGCTTAACTTTTTTATTATTCAGTAATGGAAGGTTTTATATACATTGGCTAACATTATTTAAATAACATTATAATCACATTGTAACGGTGCTACGATTTATTGGTTTTGTTTTTATAATTGAACTGTACAACGGTTTTGTAATTATGTAATTTTAAATCCATACTTACATATATTATAAATTCAAAAGAAACTCTGTCTGTATATAACGCAATAACGGCCAAACTGCTGATTCTATTGTGATAATATTTTATATAGAGATACTTGGGGATCTTGGGATGGACATAGGCTATTTAAATTACATAATTGGTATATTCTCGACACATAATAATATATTAAAATATCTTTCTAGTTATTTTAATATATTAGTATGTATCGATAATATTAGTTGCCTATTATCAATCTATTACATATTAGAATATTATTAATCTAGGTGAAGTCAGTCGTGGCGCGGGGGCAAAAAGTGTGACTGTAAAACCGACTGGTTGTGGGTTTGATCCCCACTCGAGGAGTTGAAATATTTACTTAAATTTATATTTCCATTTCTTCATTCTGGTGTCGAGGCAAAATACGGTGTTGAGATCTGCCACTCACACGCACCTCCAATTCGGCAGAAAGTGGGGAACGGGGGGTCTTAACACTAGGTTGCCTACGCTGGTGTGCGGGATACAGTGTGAAGCTGATCTTTCTAGTTACTAAATAATCGTCGTTAAGCAACACTTACATGTCGCTTACATGTCGCTGACTGAGCCTTAGCTGCCTTATGAGATAAAAACTATGATCTAGAAAATATTGTCCTTTAAAAAACTTATAAGAAATTCCGCGATCATATACGTATATCTGTTAAGGTTGAGCCACGGTAAATGTATTAAATATTTTATTTTATTTAAATTTATCGTGTGGTCGGAAAATTCAAGATGCACTTTTAGACTTGGAGCGGAAAGAAAAATAGGTCCTCTAGAATAAAATGCTAGTAAAAAGAATTGATATAAATAGAATAAACTTATGACAATTCTGTTTACTATTAGGTTGAAATGAGCTTATAAAATTCGGAAATAAAAAATAGATGTTTAAAAATTATAAAAGATGCAAGTTTTCTTCTTTAAAATCTTACAAGGGAATTTTATGTGTAAATCTTTAGTTTCTTATATAGTTTCTGGATATGTCAATATAAGATAATGTATAATAAAATTGGCGTTAATTTTAAGCATGATGAATTCATCGCTTAGACTCTTGGAAGATACGATAAGATACTGTTCGAGAAGATATTATACGTCATATCAACATGTTACTTGCCCGGCACTTTGTTATGTAACTGTATTGCAGTGGTTTCCACAACCCTTACAACAATATTATCCTTGTTTTGAATGTCAAAGAGTTCATTTGGCATCCCTAAAATTAATTTAACATATGAAAAATTTTAAGGCCAGTTGTGGCGCAACGGCACGAGGTGTGACTGTAAAACCGACCGGTTGTGGGTTCGATCCCCACTCGAGGAGATGAAATATTTACTTTTTATATTTCCATTTCTTCGCTCTGGTGTCGAGGATAAGCGCGGCGTTGAGTTCTGCCACTCAACACGCAATGCCTCCAGAATTCGGCAGAAAGTGGGGAACGGAGTGTCTTAACACTAGGTTTCCTCTGCCTACACTGCTGTGTGCGGGATACAGCGTGAAGCTAATAAAAAAAATCTTAAAATATTCGCCTGTCTGTTTTATATATTTGTATGTTTTTGCCTTTACTCAATTGTTAATTAAAGACGTTGATTTAACACTTAGCCACCTAACGTTTATCTATTAACACATCCACCTAACGTCGGTCATGATGACTGGCATATAAGTGTTATTAAGCAGGTTAAAAAGTTATAAATTGGCAAAATTCTGAACTACATCATGTTTTCCAGTTGTTTTTATTTTCACGCGGCAGCCTGCACACATTTTTTGAGAATACTCAACACAAATTGGATTTTTGCACTGAAAACATAAATGGAATGTTTTACGTTTCTTTTTTGGGTCACACATTGAGCAAGTTTTGTCTGTTTCTAATTTGTCTTGTTCTTGATTCTTCATTTATTTTGATAACACAGCGAATAGTATTCTAAAGTTCCCTTCGCAATCCAAATTAGTTCACTCAACGTCTTAAGTGGGGTTCGATAAGATTCGATGAGAGAAGCCAGTTACTTCATGAAATTCAGTCTGGGCACTTTTTTTTGAGATTGGTTTAAGCTGCTGATGCTGATATGCGTTTGCTGCAGATACATCAAATATTTTATGGACGACCGCCATTGGCCAGTGCTGTGTGCGTCGAGAAGTTAAGTAAATAACATATTTCTGATCTACCACCTTTGGTACTATTATAGAAAGTAATTATTTCTGGCTTCTGTGAGAAAAAGCACGGATTTTTTTGGCTTTGGTACAGAAAATAGCAATGTTGCATCTAATGTGAATCTACTGATATTATGACACTAAAAGTAACACAACAACCTAACGTCGGTCACCATGACCGCATACGAAATGCTTTGTTTAATCGAGTGCAGAGTGCAAACTGGAGAAGCAGGCGAAAAAGTAAGTAAGTAAGCCACAGGTGTGTGACCCGCGCCATAATGGAAACATTTGAAAATATATATCGCATGGAGTCACTGTGACCGACGCTAGGTGGTTAAGGGTTAATTTACATAGAAAAATTTTAATTAAGACGTGGAATTAAAGACTTACATAAGGTAGTGTTGGCACAGCGGTTGCAACGCCACGAATTTTTGACACTGTCTGTCTGTCTTTTTATATGTCCTGGCTAATCTTTAGAATAGCTGAATAGATTTTTATTGGGCTTTCACTGACCGATAGAAGGAGTTATGGAGCAACATTTACGCGATACCCACTAGAAAAATTACGTTTACTGTGTGTGAGTACCAAGTATGAAATAACAACATTTTTCTATTATATACGACAATTTTTTGGAGCAAAATCAAATAAAATCCCAGAAGATTAAAATCACGATTTAGTATATACTCGTATACAGTAATCTATATATACAGTATTCTAATTAATTTAGTAGATACATATAGAAGAGACTTGCATTTTGTAAAAGCCAAGAAATATTTTCTAAATACACTTAAATAACATTAAGGTGAAAAAGGAGCGGGAGAAGCCACTTAGGACCTACTAGTATTTAATATTTATTAAATTTTCTACCTTCTGGTCGCGTAACACATTTAGTTTAGCTAAGCTAATTGATTACTTCGACACACATTTTTTTTTTGACTTACGTACATACTTCTAAGATGTCAAATATTGCAATTCTTATATTTAATATACTGGTATGCTAATAACAGTATATAATACATTTTCGGTTTTAGGCGACAACTACGATAATGTCAAGTAGAAGTCAAAAATAGCTCGTCCATATGAACTTGTATATTACGTAAAGGACACCGACTTCAAAAATAACGCGGTTTAAAATACAAAATACGTCGAAATATATTTTATTATTTTTTTTCTTCTCACTTATTCTTTTTTTTTCACATGTAGTCGCCTGTCATTCGGAGGAATAATTATGAAAATTATATTGGAATACTTTTAATTTTCCTGCTGAAATAAGACAGCAGCGTTGTTGCTATTTCACACACAACGTTTTGAGTGAAATAACATTTTGATTAATACAACTCTCACAGGTACATGCTGAATAAAACGTTAAACTGAGAAGAGGAAATAATTAAGTAATTAAATAAATATTTTTTGATATATATCTAGTACGACGTTGAAATATAATTATATTTTTATCTAAAAAAATCAACTTATTCGCTTTTAACCGACTTCAAAAAGAAGGAGGTTATCAATTCGACTGTATTTTTTTTTATGTTTGTTACCTAAAAACTTTTTACTGGGTGAACCATTTTATTTGAAAGCTAGTGCTTCTCGTGTAGTCCCATTTTAATTTGATCTATATCTGACAATGATATCCATGAGAAAATCACGTAAATGTTAAATTTGCATTAAGTATGTGCGCGACAAATGGACGAGTAACTCAATATTCCACTGTCCGATTTTGATGATTGTTTTTTTATTGGAAAGGATACACTTCAAGGATACTTTGGAGAAAAATTGATTAAGTTCTGATAATAAAAACCATAACAAAGTAACGAAATTTTTCAATTTTTAGGACCAAATAGGACTGGGGTGCATTTTTAAGGTTTATCCGGTTATTTAAGTCACCTATCATAAAGTCTTTAGACTTTATGGTCAAATATTTGAACATGATGATGTTCAGTTGAATTTCATAACGGCTTTTGAATAAGGGTTTGATCTGAGGCAGAATATATAACTGTTTGCATTGCGACATGAGGCAAGAACAAGAAACAGAAAATGTAATAATTAAATTGTATAGCATTAAAACCCATTGAAAAATAAAAAAAACCTCCTTGATTGAAGCAATATCAAAAATAAAGAAATAAAAAAGTATATATCCATGAAATATAGCTAGATTGCTTAAATAAGTGCCCAACGACTATTTATTATTTGTCCTTACTTAAAATAACAAGAACAAACAAGAAACTGGCTAGAGGCTAGCTGGGGTACAGGGGCACACGCGTAAATGCAACAGATTGTGGGTCCGATTCCCACTCGAGGTGTTGAGTTCTGCCACTCAATACATAACGCCTTCAGAATTACGCAATGCAGATAGTGGGGAGCGGAGTGTCTCTACACTAGGCTCCCTCTGTTTTCCTTGCTACATACGGGATAAAACAAAACTAAAAATAAAGAAAATAAATTAATTTTTAACAAAAAGAAAAAGCGACTTCAAACAACGAACTAAAAAGTAAAAAATTATTTTACATAATGTAAAACGTATTTTGATTTTGTTAAACTAAACAAAAATAATAAAAAAAATGATTCTTTTGTGAAAGCACTAGCTTCCAAAAAAGAATCATCAAAATCTGATTACCCAGTCAGAAGTTCTGAATTAACAAACATAAAAAACAATACAGTGAAATTGATAATCCTCCTCCTCCTTTTCTTCTGTGAAGTCGGTTAAAAAGTAGTCATTGCATTTTGGCGTCTACCGTGCGAAATATTTTAATTAGTAGAAATGTAATGAATTAATGAACCAATAAAACAACTCATACTATAACATCGCAGGCGCAGCATCTGACTGTAATCGTCGTTTGTGGGTTCGATTCTAACTAGTTTAGAACGAAATCTTTTAATTTTTTGCTTTGCTATTATAAGCAAAGCAAAAAATGAAAAGATTTCGCATAAACTTATGCATATGCCAGTCGTGCAACAACTGTGGCTGTAATACGATAGGTTGTGAGTTCGATTTCCACTCGAGGAAATTAAATGTTTTCATTTTCCTCGCTCTGGTTTGTTCGCGCTTCGTTGAACTCCGTAACTTAACACGCAATGCCTTCAAAATTCGGTGGAAAATGTGGAACAAAGTATTATATATGGACACTAAGTTCCCTTTGCCTACTCTCCAGTGTGCAGGATATAGCGTGATGGTAAAAAATAAGAAAAAAATCTTGTTTTGTGGCGTTGAGTTAAAGTAATAACTGTTGTACGTTTTATATAAACTGTCTTATTAGTTTTTTTTGTTTTATTGTACAATAAAGGTTAAATCTATTGTTATAGCCATATAACAATGTAATTATACTTTTTTGCCCAACAACTTTATTTTATCGAATAATTACAATTTTTGTTTCATTTTATTATATGCATTCAGAATATATTAAGATTACAAGGCGTGAAGTAATTTAAATTTAAGTTTTAAAACTTACAAGAAAACGGAAATATCACTTATGTCTATCCATTAGTCTTTTACAGGCAATTTACTTCGAAACTATAGAAAAATTATAGTACCTAATTTTTATTGATATTATATTTTTTTTTAATCTGAAGACGAAGAGGCACATCGTAACTGAATTTTGAATCAGGAGTAAACTTTTGTGTGGTGACATAAAACATAAAGAAAATATTTGGAAATTTTATAATATTATATGTATGTAAGGGCTTTGCTACAAGGATCGCATTTTAATATTTATTTGCATAAATATTAAAATACGATCATTTTAATATTTATGCAAAAAATAATAAAATATACTCTTATTCCAGGTTAGAGGCCAGTAGTGGCGCAGCGGCACGAAGTGTGACTGTAAAATCGACTGGTTGTGGGTTCGATCCCCACTCTAGGAGATGAAATATTTACTTAAATTTATATTTCCATTTCTTCGCTCTGGTGTCGAGGCTAAGCGCGGCGTTGAGTTCTGCCACTCAACACGCAATGCCTTCAGAATTCGGAAGAAAGTGGGGAACGAAGTGTCTTAACACTAGGTTCCCTCTGCCTACCCTGCTGTGTGCAGGATACAGCGTGAAGCTGATTTATTCCAGGTTAATATGGGATAAAAATGTGGATATGAATCTTGTTAGGCTTTTTTCGGCTAGTCACTTGAAAAAAGGAGAAAGTGGCTGTTCCTTGTAATGTTTTGTTATTATGTTATGAGGATCCGAACGCGTCAGTTGTGCATTAAACAGTTCTCCAATGTCATAGGTGTAGTGTACTAAGGACAATGACTTAATATACACGCAATTATCGAGTAAACTCTACTGATTATATTTAACTCTTATCGTTTTTGCAATACGCGGCACAGGATTCCACAACTCAATATACAATATTTCTAAACTAGAGTGGTAAAATATAAACATCTTATTTAATCAGTACATTCCGCGTTATAGAAATATTGTATATTGAGTTGTGGAATCCTGTGCCGCGTATTGCAAAAACGATAAGAGTTAAATATAATCAGTAGAGTTTACTCGATAATTGCGTGTATATTAAGTCATTGTCCTTAGCACACTACACCCATGACATTGGAGAACTGTTTAATCCACAACTGACGCGTTCGGATCCTCATAACATAATAACAAAACATTACAAGGAAACTATGTTTACAAAGGAGAATGAAACTTTTGGGCCAACACGTAAAGAATTGAGATGTGATCTAAAAAATTACATTTTTTTTTTATTTTTAGAATAGTAAATAATAAATTAATTGACATTCTGGAAGTGGAGAAAAATGAAAAAAAAAAATAAGATTTAGATCCTTAATCGATTAAAATCAATCATATTTTAAATTAGAGATGTGACAGCTGATTGACAATCAAACCTTGTCGAATGATTTTTTGCATTTTTGCTTCTGTTTGTCATCGCAAAGTTAGGCCATTAAATAAAAAACGTAAAAAAAACATTTGCTTCTGTCATTACGTTCGTGTCATAACGCATCGACGTTTTGAATGTTTTCCGTTTGTTTGATATTTTCAACGATTACTGCTTTGTTTTTTTCGGATTTTGACTCTGCCTACTTTATACGACCCTCGCTCCCCCACTGGACTCTGAGCCTGACCCCGCCACGCTATGGATATGAATTGCAGTGTGAATTGTGGGATAGCCAATGGACACTGCAATACCCTAGTCCGACGACCTTTAGACGATAAAAACCACCACAACCTGGTTACTTAGAGGTGTGATATAATCCCGACATATAAGCAGGAAAATATATTTCTGTTACATTTTAGTTGACAGCTTTCGTAGAGGAAGGGAAGCTATTGCTATGAAATACTGCAATTGTATTGTAGGAAGACGAATGGTAGGCTGCTGTGCTCATGTTATGAGTATTATATATATAAGGTACCATACCTTAGTTGGACTAGATACCAAAATAATTTAGTTCCACCTGCACACTTCTTAGATGACATTTTAATAATAGATAATAGAAGAAGAATAAAATATTCATTAAAATGTGTTTTATTTATAAGTAATAAACATTAATGCTTAAACAACTCAGTAATCACATATTTTATAGAAGTTGATATTCAAGAAATTGTGCTGCGAACTTAACCTCACTTTTATCAAATCTGAAATAACTCGGCTCTCAGAATGCCAAAATTTATATAGATATCAGGGAGGGAATGATGTACCTAAATCTATTAAATCATACCATTTTCATCTCTTTACATTCAGGGCCCAAAAATGTATGGAATAGTTTCAGTCTCCTTTGTGTCCCTCGTACAATCGATACATGTTATTTTATACTATTTTTTTTAAATTCAATTACTCACTTTTACAATTTATATTTATACACGTTCCATTTCTGAATATCAAATAATTATACTTAAAAATAATAAAAGTATTTAACTTTATATGCTAATACAAAACACACCAGAGCGAAGAAATGGAAATATACATTTAAGTAAATATTTCATCTCCTCGAGTGGGGATCGAACCCACAACCAGTCGGTTTTACAGTCACACTTTGTGCCACTGCGCCACGACTGGCCTCAAGTATTAACAATATTGTACTAAATAAATTATATTTTTAGAAAGTAAATAATCATGTACCGTAATGCATTGCTAACTTTACCTTCAGATTATTAAATTCATTATATAAATTTTAAGCTTGTATTTCCGTTGCAAGGGTCATAAAATGTATAAAAACTTGATTTTGGAGATCTTTATAGGATTTCAAGAAAAATAAAATCTTGGACGCCATTGCATTTGCTATAATAAAACAGTGGAAAAAGTCAGTTTGGTTTTCAACATTGACACGTGTGATGTAGCACCATATTAATTCAGTTAAACTATAAAATGTGCAAAAAATTGTTCAGCGTGATGGATATTTTTTACATACTTCTTTAATACGAACATTTTATTCTCATATAATAAAGTCCACGTAAAAAAGTTGCGGGTTGCAACTAGTTAAAACACATAACAATAGAGACCACGTGGCACACCCAAAAATTGTAACTGTAAGCGCGACGCGTGGGTTCGATTCCATCCATTTTCTTCGCTGTGGTGTCGAGTCAAAGCGCGGCATTAAGTTCCGCCACTTAAAATGGGGAACAGAGTATCTTAATGCTAAGTTATGCTGCCCTATGCCTACTTTGCTGTGTGCGGGATACAGCGTGCCGCCAAAAAATAAAAAATATATATTACCGTGATGAATAATATATATATATATATATATATATATTTTACATATACATATTACCTTATAATCGATTGAAGTGATTATCAGGTAATCCATTATATTTAACATGAGTTTATAATTATAAGAGTATAAGCTATATTTGATAATATATAATATATATACATCATATATAATATTTTTATACGGAATTATAACAAAATATTTCACTCTTAATCTTGATAATGTAGTGTTTATAATTTTAGTCTTGAATAATGTTGTTTTGATTTTTCTTATTTGCATACAGTAGTTGTTCAGATTTTGGACTGTCAGTACATGATGTTATTAATAATAATATTAACAATTATTTTATTATACTTATATGGTGTCAGGAACTTTAATTATTGGAAAAAGAAAGGTATCAAACATGATCGTCCTTTACCATACGTCGGAAATAATTTACATAACTTTATGCGCAAATCTAGCATAGCAATGATGGCCACCAAAGCTTACAACAAATATCCTGATGAAAAAGTGGTAGGTTTTTTTAGAGCTACATCACCAGAATTAGTGATTCGGGATCCTGAACTAATTAAACGAGTGTTGATAACAGATTTTCAATGTTTTTATGCAAGAGGGTTTAACACCCACGAAACTGTAATTGAACCTTTGATGAAAAATTTATTTTTTGCCGATGGAGACCTATGGCGCCTAATAAGACAACGATTTGGACAAGCTTTCAGCACTGGACGATTAAAAACTATGTTTCATATAATTACTGAAAGATCACAGAAGCTGCAAATACTAGCCGATGATCTGGCGAACATGGAATATTACGATATGAGAGAACTAATGGCACGGTACACTATAGATTTTATTGGGGTTTGTGGATTTGGTTTAGATATGGACTCATTAAACAATGAAATGTCAGAGTTTAGAAAATTAGGAAAGAGGATATTTCACAGAACATTAAGAGACACGATAGCTGCTATGTTCAAATTTATATTTCCAGAATTATGTAAGAACGTACATTGCTTGTCAGTTGATTTAGAGAATTCTATGTATTATTTGGTACAGACCGTTCTTAGAAACAGAAACTACGAGATATCAGGAAAAAATGATTTTGTCGATTTAATGTTAGAATTAAAAAAAAAGGGAAAAATTATAGTGAAGTCACTAGAATACAAAAACGACAATGGTTCACCGAAACTTATTGAGCTTGAATTCGATGACTTGTTAATCGCAGCACAAATTTTTGTATTCTTCGGCGCTGGTTTTGAAACATCTTCTACAACATCTAGTTACACGTTACATCAGTTAGCATATCATAAGAAATGCCAAAAAAAAGTTCAAGAAGAAATAGATACTGTATTAAAGAAACATAATAATAAAATAACTTACGAAGCCATTAATGAGATGACTTACTTGGAAATGGTATTTTATGAGGCCATGAGATTGTATCCTGCGGTAGGATTTTTACTCCGAAAGTGTACAGCATCGACTTATACGTTTCCTGAAATTGGTTTAACTATAGACAAGGGTGTCAGAATTGTTATTCCAACGCAAGCTTTACACAGAGATGAAAAATATTTTGATGAACCGAATAAATTTAATCCTGATCGTTTCCCGGATTCTAAAAGTATAAAGAGTAGTGTATTTTTACCGTTCGGGGATGGCCCAAGGGCTTGTGTTGGTAAGTTTCTTTTTTACTTTATGTCATAAGAAAGAAATAATTTAATAATACTAAGACCCACGCAACGGTGAAGTATAGCACTTTCTATTTTTGGTGACATCGTCGTAATATAAGCCTTGGTTAAAAAGTCATGTCTATTTTTTATGAAATTTGAATATAACAAGATTTATATCCGTACCTCATAAGATTAATTGTATTGCGTACTTATTGACAATATCAAAAACTGTCCCAAGTGTCGTAAGCGAGATGGCTATATTACATAACTTTGATTTTTCTTATCTTAGTTACAACCAGTATTAAATAATACTGGTTGTAGTAAACAGTACAGTACAGTATTAAATGCAATCATGTAGCCAAGAATATTCTTCGGATTTTTCTTTGATCTCTCTCTCTCTCTCTCTCTCTCTCTTTGACTAGTGAATTTAGATACTCTTAACATAAAAGAACGACATACATACATTTTGCCACATCAATGGCCTCATTTGTTTATTTATGATCATTTTCTTCACTCTGCCCGCGATGAAACTCTCGTTTAATTCGATTAGGTTTTCAAAAATGAGTAATAAATATCTATCCTTCCCAGAAGTCTCTACTTACTATTTAAATCTGATTCCGTTGCGCGTGAGATCAAGTAAGCACACATTTGAGATTCTTCAGGTCTTAATCACCTCGGTTTTTTTTTCAATGTCCCGATATGTGAAGATTAATAATTGAAAGTTTTTAATGTTTAATCAACAGAAGCCAATTTCTAAATTGATATTCTGAGTGATGATCAGTGTGAGAGATATGAAGAGTTGGGAGAAAGTATGTCGAAATCAATCGAAGAAGCGAGGCGATTAAAACAGAATCAAAGTAAAGATATGCTATAATGTGATGCGAAGAGTCCAGACGATTCTATTTTGATCTAAAGGGAACCTAAGTGAATAGGCCTAAGTAATTTCTATAATGACAGAAGAGTATATTAGTATTTTGAAGAAAAAAAATTGAAGTATGTTTGACGTTGCTCGAGGTATTGTTTATTACCCAAACAAATTAGATTTGTGAAATTATAAAAATTAGAAAACTTAGTAAATATTACAAGAATCAAATATAGACGGCCATAAAAGACTTTTATAAAATTGGAAACTTAGGAAGAAGCTGATACGATGCTTAATAATTAAACCATGGAATTCTAATATTTAATTTAGAAATTGAAGTAGAAGAGAAGGAACTTTTGGAATCTTTCAAGGCTGGCTTAAAAATCAATCAAGTGCAGATGGATAGATTAATGAGAGTAGATTGATTGAGCATACAGTCTCACTGAACGCTTCTGCTTCAAAGATAATGTGCTACCTGAGTTCCAATATGGTTACGATGGCAGATTTAAAGCCTAGCTGTATAACTTCCCAGTTACACAGTATCCCAATTGTTGAAAATATGGTTATAAGGCGAAAAATTGGCCGAATACAATATGCCCCAAGTGTGGTAGAAGACATGAAAATTGTAACGTAATATAACACCATTTTAAATGTGTTAACTGCAAAGGTAATCACAGGTCTTTCTCAAAAGAATGTCCAAAAGTTTTCAAAGAAAAAACGATTTGAACTAAAATGAGGAAATAAAATTGAAATTAGTACACTTTTGTTACATATAGATGACAACTACTCATAAGAAATAACTTTTAACCAGGAAAGTATATTAGGATGAACAGCATAAAGGAGAAAAAGAAAATCTATTTATAAATAAAGAAAATAAATTACATGATAATCTAGGGAAACGGGGATCTGGATTTAATGAAAATAACTCGAAAATTAAAAGGTAAATGGTGAAAAATATGAAAACAAAGAGCCAAATAAAGAAAATAATATCCAGAAAAATGGAATTCAAGAAACATTAAGAGAAAGCGAAAAAAGGAATATAAAATTTCAGAGGTAAGTAGAAAAATGTTTTTGCTGAGATCAATCGGCAGATCAGCAGTGAAGATGGAAAAAAACTCCGTCCAATAAAAACCAAAATATCCCTTGCTCAAACTCTTCTCCTTCCTCTCCTTGATTACGCCGATGGTTGCTGTTGTGATCTCCTTCAAATTCTCGTCAACAAATTGGATCGTCTGCAAAATATGGTCATCCGGTTTATATTTTCATTAAAATAAATTGACCATATTACAGAGAACAGGATCCAGCTCAAATGGCTCACTATCAGTCAGCGGCGTAATCTCCATATACACTCAAACATATGGAGACTCCTTTACGATTAAGGCTGATGTACTTTGGGATGCGCTTCCGCGGGTAATACGAGTGGTTGAGTCTGTACACACATATTTAAACATTACATATTTAAGCGTCGTGTTCAAAAACGACTTCCTTTCTCTATAATATTTACTTGTATGTATGTAATGATCGTTTATGTGAGTTCAAATTATTATTATTTATCTATTTTGTTTTATTTATGTATTTATTATATATTCATATAAGTAAACTCTAAATTATTTAATATATGGCACGTAGCTTTTAAGTAAGTTTATTATAAATACTTAGTGAACATTTGTACATCAACCTAAAATCCTATGTTTTCAGATCTTTTACAGTAGGGGTTGCCTGGAAGAGATCACCTGTGGTGATAAGGCCGCCCTTTACACCAATGCGTTTCTCTCTGATTATTTTTTTTCATTTATTTATGTACCATACAAGAAAGAAAATACAGAAAATACATAATAACAGAAAGAATGTGTACAAAGAATAACTTATCTCTTTAATAATGTTGGTGTAATAAAGTATTAAATAAATAAATAAAATAAATATATTGGGACCCCTCACTATCTTGAATTATAGCGGAAAGATGTTTGGCTATAAAAAACATTACAATATTCAAATCTAAATAGCGCAGTTTCAGCAATTAAGCAGACGCATCATATGTACTGATATATAGTGTTTTTATACACAAATTGATGAAGTTACCGACAGTCCTACTCCTCCAGAATTCATCCTACAGAGTCTGATCCTGCAAAAAATATTTTTGAATTTCTTTTGAGGAAAGCTCTTTTTTATGAAAGAGGGTGTGAAAAAAGTGGAATTCTGTTTTCAGCAAATATGTTGTAATATTTGATTTCTGTCTTCTTTTAAAAATTTACGTATCATAAAAATTTATCAAGTTTAAGTTTTTTTGGTGGGTAGGTGCAAAAGTGACAACAGCTGATTGTAGAGCTCTCTTAGTTTATTTATTTTTAAAATAGTTTTTACAAGTGTATTCTATATAAAAGTAATGAGTTAAAGTATCTAACCTGCCAGCAGTGTAATTCCTTTAAAAATCTCCATCATTCTATAAGAAGTACAGTTAAGCAAGTGACCTCAAATAACCTTGAAGCAACTGTGTAATACACACTTTTAAATTTTAATACACTCAAGCACTAGAATGGATTCTATTAAGCACTCAATAGATGAGCTGACACAGCACTTCAATTTACAAATGGCTGAATTCCAAAAAAGTTTAATCAATGCAAACAACACGGCAAGTCCAACAACAAACATTACAGCACAGTTCAATACTTTTAGATCTTTTGTGTTGAATGCTCTTGAGGGGCTTCAGCTTCAGGTGCAACTTCTTACTAAACAGTATGACAACATGGAAATGCGAAGTCGTAGAAAAATATTGTTAGTACATGGTGTTGCTGAAGAAAGAAATGAGGACACTACATCTCAGGTGATCCAGGTCCTGGCAAATCATCTCAAAGTCTCAGATTTCTGTTCAGATGACATCAGTAGATGCCAGCGACTCGGTAAAATCTCCCCAGGGAAGTCTCGGCCCATTTTAGTCAAGTTCAGAGACCAATCGCTTAGGAACCAACTATGGTACTCAAAATCATCTCTTAAGAGCACGGGTATCACTCTCTCTGAATTTCTAACCAAGGCCCGACATGAAACTTTTATGATAGCAAGACAGCGGTTTGGCATCTCTAAATGCTGGACAAAAGACGGCTTTGTAATTGTTATTGGCCCGGACGGTAAGCGTCATACTATAGTTCTCTCTGCTGAACTTGATCGTATATCCACCAATTTAGAACCTCGAAGTCAAGGTACATGCGCTCCTACTACTATCAAGTCAGCTGCTGCAGCCAAGCCAACTGTCCGTACAACGAGAAGAGTTGTAAAAAAGTAACCTCTTTGTTTACGCTTTTGTTTCAAAGTTTTAGTGAAGTTTGTTTTTACTATTAAGTTATACACTTTTCTTTTTCTTTTTTTTCTCTCAAGTCCACAATTATTTACTATTTGTTTGCTTCTATTATCTAATAATGTTGTTTGTAGTTAACTATATGTTTTACCCACTATTTTCTTTTATTAAGCGATATAAACAAACACGATAGTGACAGTTGACGTCTACACAGTGATAGATAATATATGTCGCTAAAATCGTCTCGTTATACGATAGCTACTAGTGTTTATTTTCTTTCTTTTTCTTATAGTAGTAACTTAAAAAAAAAATACTGCTGACGGTTAGAATAAGTTTTAGCATTACAGTTCTAAATTTAATATTATTTTATATTTATTGTTATTAGTATTTACATATATATATTATTATAATTTTTACCATATTATACAAAAGTTACCATATTATAAAAAAATATTATATATCTAAGCATATACATACTTTTATATTATTTGTATACTAATATTAAAATATTGTTAGTATGAATAATGATGACAGTGTTTATAGTGGTAGTATTTCTGATAATTCTTTTCACCAGTGCGTTTCTACATCATCCGACGATAGTTTCCATAGCATATCTGATCCTCTCAATTCCCTCTTAGACAGCAAGCTTAAAAATTTTTCAAAAAATTTTAATGTAGTCCATATCAATGCGCAAAGCATACCAGCTCATTATCCAGACCTTCTTGACTCATTTAATGTAAAACATGTTCACGCAATACTCGTCTCCGAGACGTTTCTTAAACCCAGTTTACCATCAACTGCCTATGCCCTACCGGGTTTTCACCTGATACGAAACGATAGGACAGGAAAAGGTGGAGGGGGAGTAGCTATTTATCTTAGGAGCCACATTCCCTTTTCAATACTGGATAAATCGCCTTCAGCCAACTCAAATTCATCGGAACATATCCTTATAGAGGTCCTATTTGGCACACTTAAGATATTACTTGGTGTCTTTTATAGTCCCACCCTACATGTGAATTATTTTGATTCGTTCGAGACTCTCTTAGAAAAATATGTTCCAGAAGTTGACCACTCTATCTTAATGGGTGATTTTAACACATGTCTCATTAAGAAAGACTCACGCTCATCACGGCTTACAACTATAATTAATAGCTCCAACCTTAATATCCTTCCGACGAATGCAACCCACCTCTTCCCTGGTTGTGTACCATCCTTACTGGACCTAATGATTGTCTCATCAAACGAACGCGTAGCTACCTTCGGACAAATCTCAGCGGAGGCGTTCTCCTACCACGACCTCGTTTACCTTTCATATAAAATACGACCACCCAAGCTAAAACCCTCTGTAGTGATGCGAAGATCCTTCAATAACATCGACAATGAAAAATTCATGTGTGATCTTAGTCGTATTGACTGGGATTGCATTTTTAGTGCAGGTAATGTCGATGATAAACTAAATATTTTTAATTCCATTTTAATTGAGCTTTTTGACATTCACGCTCCGCTCAGACCAAAAAAAATAAAACATCTCCCTGCTCCATGGTTAACGCAAGATATTAAAGTACTTATGGTCAAGCGTAATACTGCAAAGTCCAAATACAAAATAAATCCTACGGACGCAAATCTTCAACGGTACAAAACACTAAGGAACAAATGTAACAAGGCTTGCAGAAATGCGCGACGTAACCATATTTTTTCATCAATTGACCCCAGGAGTCCTGCAAAAACTTGGAAATTTTTGAACTCGATGGGCATAGGAGGTAGGCGCACACAGTACACATCAATCTTAAGCAACTGCATGGATTTAGACTCGTTAAATAATTTCTTTACAAATGTCAATAAGATGGACGACAACATTAAATTAAACACCCTTCGCTCACTGTCGCTACTTTCAAATCCTTCACCTCCTTTCCTCTTCACACCCATTTCTTCGGCAGAAATCCGTAAGCACGTGAGAGCTATTAAATCAGATGCTACTGGCTCTGATAATATTAGTCGTCGTATGATTTTGTTATCGCTTAATGCTGTTCTTCCTGTCTTATCCCATATCTTTAACTTCTCCCTTTCCTCCAGTGAATTTCCTGATGCATGGCACCATGCACTAGTGATCCCTATCCCAAAAACATCCAAAACGTCGAATCCAACATCCTTCTCTAACCATAGGCCAATTTCCATTCTTCCATTCCTGTCCAAAGTCCTAGAACGTATTGTCCATGAACAACTATACGTATTCTTACATAATAATAATATCCTTTCCTCTTTCCAATCAGGTTTCCGCCCTGGACATAGCACTGTAACTGCACTTAATAAAGTCTGTGATGATATTCGATTGGGTATTGACAACCAGCAAGTTACTCTACTTGTATTGCTGGACTTTTCGAATGCGTTCAATACTGTAGACTTTGATATTTTACTAGCCATATTAAAGTCCATAAATTTTTCCTCAACAGCTACTGAATGGTTTTCTTCATACCTACGCGGTCGCAGACAAAGTGTTATACTTGACGGTAGACAGTCCTCACTAAGCCTTATTAACGCTGGTGTGCCTCAGGGTGGTGTGCTGTCTCCTCTCCTTTTTTCCATTTTCATTAACACTCTCACTCTACACATATCATCTTCTTATCATCTTTACGCTGATGATTTACAAATTTATACAACCGTACCCGCGAATGAAATTTCTAGCGCGGCTGCTAAAATTAACTCTGACCTTCAGTTAATAAGTATCTGGTGCAAATCATTTGGACTTACCCTAAACCCAAATAAATCTCAGCTATGTATTTTTGGAAACTCTAAACAGCTATTCAAATTACACAAACCTCCACCATCAGTTTTACTTGATGATATTTGTTTAGAGCCCAGTGTGAGTGTATTGAACTTGGGAATCAGAATGGATAGCACATTTTCCTGGTCACCCCACGTTACTGAGCTTAGTCGCAGGATTTTCTCCGCCATAGGGGGATTAAGAAGATGGAAGAACCTCTTACCTTTGAAAACCAAAATATCCTTAGCCAACACTCTTCTCCTGCCCATTCTAGATTACGCTGATTCTTGCTATCTGGATTTGTCTCAGCAACTGCTTAATAAGCTCGAGCGTCTGCAAAATCTTATTATAAGATTTATATTTGGACTGAGAAAGTACGACCATGTGTCACAGTTTCGTGCTCAACTGAAATGGCTCTCAATAAAACACAGACGTAATCTACATTCCCTCACTTTCCTTTATACCATCCTTTACCATCCTATTACTCCTTCGTACCTTAAAGAACGGTTTAAGTTCTTGGGGTCGAACTCCCTTCATGGTCAATGTCTCCGTTCCCGCACTGACAACCTCCTTGAAATACCTTTGTCCCGATCGAAATGCTATGGTGACTCCTTTACTGTCAAGACAGTAAAGCTGTGGAATGAGCTGCCACTGAGTATTAGAAAATCTCAGACGGTTGGAGCATTTAAAAGCCGTCTTAAACATCACTACCTGGAACAGAGTCCATAAACGGATATATATACGCTTAGTTTATGTATGAATGTGTATGTATGTGTATATGTATGTATGTATCTATGTATGTATGTATCTATGTATGTATTTGTGTATGTATGTATGTATTTATGTATGTATTTATCTATATTTGTCATTTTATTTATATTTATGTATAAATCAATGTAACGAGAGTGTAGCTCGTAAAAAAAAAAAAAAATGTTATACTTTTTGCACCGCTCTGCGTTCTTGTTATTTTAATCCTGTATTGTTGGTTGCCTGTAAGAGATCGCTCTTAGCGATAAGGCCGCCATTGCACATTGATCTTATGTACTTGTTTATCAAATGTATAATCCAATTGTAAACATGCAATAAAGTGTTATTATTATTATTATTATTATTATGTTTTTAATTATATAGGATAAAATATATAATAGAAAAATTATATATGTATTAAAATTGTTTCAGCTGCCAGATTAGGAAAAATGCTTGCTATGGCTGGAATAGTCGCTATATTACAAAAATTTACAGTACAACCGTGTGCAGTGAGTAAGTTGGAACCACTACCTGATCCGATGGCCATAGTATCAGAAAGCTTTATAGGAGGATTACCACTTAAGCTGAAAAGAAGAAAATAATTAAGTACTTTTAATGTATTATACATTTTTATTCATACTAAAGCATGTTTAAATAATTGTGTAATTTTAATAAATAAATAAATTAGTCTTTACTGTACAACAGAAAGAGAAAACACATAAACATAGATATTTTGCTTCCAGGCAAATTAAGCTAAATATATATATATATATATATATATATATAGATATATTTAGCTTAATTTGCCTGGAAGCAAAATATCTATGTTTATGTAGCAAAATATCTATATATATATATATATATATATATATATATACATACAACAAATAAAAATAAATTCGTAGATATATATTGGCCTTCAGACTTAAGGAATGTCATCTTGGTTTTTTATATGAGAACAAATAAACAAAAACACAGTCACAGTCACGTTTTAGAAATAAAATTTCAATATTATTTTATGAGTGACTTGTATGATTTGTAGGTAAATATTTATTTGTAATGTGTTTATTTACCGCTTCACGTTTTTCTTACTACATAGCAGGGTAGAACCAAGAGCACCTAGTGACAAGATAACTTGATCGACGTTGTCCTCTCGAATTTAAGATATGCTTCAGTTTCAGCTTCAAGCTGTATCCCGCACACAGCAGGATAGGCAGAAGGAACATAGTGTTAAGATACTCCGTTCCCCACTTTCTGCCGAATTCTGGAGGCATTGCATGTTAAGTGGCAGAACTCAACGCCGCGCTTAGCCCAGACACCAGAGCGAAGAAATGGAAATACACATTTAAGTAAATATTTCATCTCTTCGAGTGGGGAGCGAACCCACAACCAGTCGGTTTTACAGTCACACTCCGTGTCGCTGGGTTACGACTGGCCTCAAAACCTCGACTGACCTCAATTTAAGATATATCGGATTGAAAGGCGAAAACTCTACACCGCAGGGAAACGAAGATAATTTATTTTATCAAGTGACATCGAACCAACTACCACCGCGCTTACAGCCCCACTTTGTTCCACTGAGCCCCAAATGCTCACTATTAGAGGTTGCATAGAAATCACACTACGTAAAGGACACAGACAAGGACAGGTGTAAAATGAAAAACAAAATATTGATTATTTTGAAAACATTTAATCTTATTCGTATAAATATAGTCGGCCGCATTACACATTAGTCGATATTGAAGCTTATATCTAAAACACGTACATAAATGCTTGTTGGTATGTCACGTCTTAATACAATATACATTAAACTATTATAGTTTTTAGTTTTTTTTTATTATAGTATTATTATCATGCGATACTATTTTTATACATACATGATGAACTGTGGCGTTTTCTTTGGTTTTAAATATTTTTAAGTTTCTTAGGATTTTGGTGGATTTTGGTTGATTTTTATAAAGCCAGACTAGACTAATATCATAAATTTTATAAGGAAAAATTAAATTATTTCTATGGCTTTTTTTATTTTCTATTATTCAACTTGTTAAGTAATAAGAATATTAGTGCTTATAAAAAAATGTTTGTAAAGTTTGTATAAAAACAGTATTACAGATAGGTATATAAATGTACTACATACATATATATGTATATTTGAACGACTAGTAACTAACTTATATATCTAGTGGTAAACGTGCTTGTTATTAAAGAAAACAAATACTATTTATTTACCTTTTTTCTAGTAAAATCAATAAAAGTAACATATTTTGATAAAACTTTAGCCTTTCATTCGAGCTGAAATTCTTAATTAAGCTTAATATAGCCTATATCAGGGTGAAATTCACTCAAATACATTATAATAATTACTTTTATGCAATTAAAAATAATATGTACAGTCTCAAATAAATCTTGGATAAGCTAACTATCACAAATAAAACAATACATTTTGTTCTTATGACATTTAAATTCGCTAACTTATTAGTCTTAGTATATCGAGTATATTATTATATATTTAATAAAATGGCAATTCGTTAATTAATGGACAAATAGTATTAATTAAAAAAAAATCACACTGTATCCCGCATATAGCAGGATAGGCAGAGAGAACCTAGTGTTAAGACACTCCGTTCCTTACACATCCCATGTTGACTGATGGAGCTCAACGCCTCATTTTATCCTGTCACCGAAGCGGTAAAATTGAAATAATTATTTACTCTGAGTATGAATTGAACCCATAAACGTCGCGATTACACGACGGCCCAAATGAGTAACGTGATATGCCAATTTACTATATAGTCGTAGCGTTAAGTTTTAAATAAGCATTTTATTATTTCTCAAATATTATTATTAATAACGTGAGTAACCGTAATTTAATTTAAGTTCAGCAAAATTAAGATTTTTAATGAAAAATAATTACATTTACAAAGTTAAAACTAAATCTATTGAAATATAAATGTGAGATTCGCGAACCAGACAACTTATAAGACATAGATAATAAAATATAAAGATCAAAAGTTTTAATATTTTTTTACTCTTCATATATTTATTCATATTTTTTTGTGTTTTGCTCAATTTATATATTTAATTAATGCCGAAACTTGCAAATGTCTGGCTTTGCTATTTTGTTATCGCTTGAAATACGACAATATTATGCAGATAACAAGAGAGAGGAGCTCGGACAGTAGACTCGGCCGAGTAGTAGCTTCTCCTAATATATTTTTTTCAGCGACACATATAGAACGGTAGACAGAGGGGAGTAAGGCGGAACTCAACGCCGCGTTTTTCCCTTGGTACCAGAGAGAAGGAATGAAAAAAATATATAAATAATAACTCAATTCCCCCGAGTGGGATTTGAGCTCACAACCGTCGCGTTAGTCACACGCTTGTGCCCCTGCGCTACGACGGTCTTAATTCTGATTTAAATATGTTATATAAATATTTTTGACTATGGACCTCACAGTGATATTTAAAACATGAATATTTTATACATATTATTCATAAATCCGAAATATATGTCGTTTCTAGGAAGTTTATTTAGAAGTGTTTTTAAGTGCATTCAAGGTCGTTCACATAAAGGTCGCGGTTATCCAAAAAATATATTTTAATTATATTATCTTCTCGTATAATAGGGATATATATATTTAAATTTTTATTTTAAAGTTTGATATTTAAATAAAATAATAAAGATAATTATTATTAAAATTTGTTTCTAAAATTTTCTACTGTCCGAGCTAATATAACTTCTGTAATCGAAAACGTGATTTCGAATTCTATTTATTGATTAAATATTAACACAATTTTAATACAATATAAGTTAGTCTGTTTACCTAAAATTTCAGAATTTCTATGCAAACGCCCAATCGAATCGCAGTGATATTTTATGAAAACGATATATTATGAAAAATCAGTTCACGATGTATCCCGCACAAAGCAAGGTAGGCAGAGGGAACCTAGTGTTAAGACACTCTGTTCCCATTCTCCGCCGAATATTTTATAAATATAATAAATATGATTATATACAAGTACACGACGCCTTATAATGTTAAAGTAAGCTAATGATATTGCTAAAAGCTATATTTTTAAGGAATCTCAAGTGAACACCAAGCTTAATATTATAATGAAAATCTCATATAAAAGTGAGTTAAATAAAAAATACTCTCCCCCACATGCTGTACTTAATTTAATAACTATAAAAAAAGTCTTGTAAGATGATTGAACCTACTTTCTTTCAGTTAATTAAATAGAACTACTTCACAAAAAGGTATTTTATTTTGAGTGACTAACTAAAAAATATGCGTTTCACAGAATTCACAAAAAAAAAAAATATTTCGACTTGCGCAATTTTTTTTAAAATTTAGTTTTTAAAATCCAAATGAATCGTAAAATCAAAAGATTTATATTTTTGTGTGAATCAGGATGAACAATTAATACTAATGTCGTCTATACGGTTGAGCAAATATCTCGTTTAATAATTGTTGATATTCTTCGGCATCGTAAAGGTAGTCCTCGTCGTCTAATAAAGACGTTAGATTATATCTGTGAATAAATATTTTGCTTCAAATTAAACATATATATAATAAATAAGTTACTATGGTTTAAGCTTCGTACTGTACCCTGAACATAGCAAGGTAGGCAGAGGGAACCTAGGAAACTAATGTTAAGACACTCCGTGTTTCCTTTAAGAAATTCCCGGTTCCCACTGTTCCATTTCCTTGAGCGAGAAGCGGACCCAGAGAAACTGTCGCGTTCGCGGTTATCGTATATTTACAATTACATTAATATACATAAGTATTTTATAAAATATTAGTTTAATTAATCTTATACTTTACACATTCAGCCCCCAAGTTTTTTTATTCTCTAAAGAATTTTATAGAGATCTATCAATATATACCTACATATACAATATATACCTATATATACATGTCCAATGTATAAGTCGCGCAAAAAAGCATTATTATTGGTAAAAATATAATGTTATCTATTTACCTTAAAACATCGCGTTTTCTTCGAACATTAATATGTGATGTGGCTTCTATACATAGTACTGCAAAATGGTTGTTACAAGAATATCTGGAAACAGTTTTGTTATATTATAGCCAAATTTATAAAATGTTTATATAAATTGTTGGCCTTGTGTTTTAAGAAATACAGGGTGGAAGCGTCAGCGCTCCTTTTACAGGAACAGCATGTAGGGTAAAATATTTTAAACCCAAACCTAAAGAAATTAATCAAGATACCTCAACCGTTTAGACGTAGGATTTTTTTTCATTTCACGATGTTTATCCATATCTGTATTTTGTGTAACGCAGTTACGCATAGATACCAATAACGTAAACACATACTACTAATCAACTTTGCCGCCAATACCTACGACTCGATTTCGGCGGTTTCCCTTTGATAGGTTTATGTCTGCGTGCATCGTCCTTGACAAATGGCGTTTTATTTTACAACCATAATTTTATTATTTATTTTGTTTAAAAAATCACTTTCATTTTTGGGATTTATTTTTTTTATTGTATTAGGCTTTTATAGAGTAGTTAAAACTGGTTTCATTTAAAGAGGTGTTGACAAAAACACATAAGCTATATTACTGTAGAATTTGAAAGTGAAACAAACATCCAACCTCACAAACTATGAAATTCATAATATTAGTAGAATATTTTATTTATTTCAGCTTCACGCTGTATCCCGCATGTAGCATCCCACGTTTTCGCCAAATTCTCGAGGTATTGCGTCTTGAGCAGCGGAACTCAACAACGCGCTTTGCCTCGAAGCAGATTGCGTTATGCAGTATTCAGCGTACAATAAATAAAGTGCTAGCTAGTGAAATATGTAAAATTAGAATTTACACATTAATAATTAAATAAACAGGATATAGTTGGTAGGTACCTTTCTTGTGACAGCAGTTTATGAGAATATAAAGAGGCTGCCATTCCTCGGCTTGTGAGTTCTCCATTCTGCCATTCCTCACAGAAAGTGTCCATCGCGCGTTCCCCACTTGCATGTGAGCCGTGCCATATTAGTTTTTGAGGCCTGTCAAAAAACATATATTATTTTTTTTCCCCTGAATTCGAGAATTGCCTCGAGGAGGCATTGTGTGTTGGCTGGCCGAACTCAACGCCGCGCTTTGCTTTGACATCAGAGCGAAGAAATGAATATTTCATTTCCTCGAGTAAGAATCGAAGCGACACAACCATTCGCGTTTGCAGTCATACACTTGTGCCACTGTGTGTGACGACTAGCTTCAGTGTATGACCACATAACACATTCACCGTATTGAAGAAAATTTAAAATGATATCACGATAATATCAAAAATAAAATTAATAAAACAGTTTATTCAACACTTCGAAATACATATACTTTTATTATACAAAATAATTAATTTTACATTTTTAAATATAAATTGCTGTAAAAAATACATATAAAAATAAAAAAAAAAGAATAAAAAATAAAAAAACTAAAAAAGATGAAAAAAATTAATCATATATTATTATAATATTTACCAATTAGAATCCATTAAGATATTCTTTCCATTGAAGCTGTAAATTCTGGGTGCTCCTGCAATTATACCACCGTTTCCATCGAAAATGTCGGAGAATGACTTAAACAGAACCTCGCCTTGTATGTTTATCACCGGCAAGTGTCTATCCGCGTAACGCACTGTGGAATCTAAATTTTGTATTCTGAAAGATAATGTCTCAAATTAAAAGAAATAATATTAAACTTTCGATGTCTTCATGCATTTTGTTTATACCTCTTTATTTACTTATATCATAAACAATGTTATGAACTATACAAGTAAGCCCTGGTGACAATTTATTTAATATAATATTTAAGTAAAACTTCAAGAAAAAAGAAAGCTCGGCATTTGATATAGACATTTTAATGTGTATTATTAAATAAATACAATATGTACGATTACAAAAAAAATCGTGACAATAAATGTTGGCTTAGTGTTGGAATAAAAAGAACAAGCTCCAACTTTATATATTTGTCTTTAAAAATTCTGGATGATCTATTGTATATTGTATCCCGCATGTAGCAGAGGAGGTACAGGGACCCTGTTTTAGTACTGAGACATTCCGTTCCCCAATTACCACTGAATTCAGAAGGCATTGTGTGTTGAGTGGCAGAATTCAACGCCCCGCTTTGCCTCGACACTAGAGCGAATATGAAATATATGCTGCTATAGAAGTATTAAATATTTTATTTGTTATAACACATAAAGTTAAGCAAAATTGATAAATAATTAATAAGTTGACTCCCTTGCCTGCTGGTGAGGAAAGCCCTGAAGGTTCCTTTCAACCCGGCGCGCCGCGCTTGCCGGTAGCACGCGTAGTCAGCGCGGCGGACTCCATGCATATTACCCGATAGTGGCTCATTTAGAGCTGCGAGCCGGAGCTATAATAAATATATTTTTAGCTTCACATTGCATCTCACACATAACAGGGTCAGAGTAGGCAAAGGGGACGAGGGAACCTAGTGTTATGACTCTCCGTTTCATACTTTCCACCGGGTTTCAAGAACCCATTGCAGCATTGCCTTGTTACCAGAATGAAAATTTACAGGGTGGAAGTGTCAGAGCTCCTTTTACGGGTACAGAATATAGGGCAAAATATTTTAAACCCATACCTTAAGAAATTAATTAAGAAATCTTAACAGTTCTGATGTAGGATTTTTTCTTAATTTCACGATGTTTAACCATACTGTATTTCGTGTGACGCAGTTACGTATACGTACGTATACGATACCAACAACGTAAACACATACTACTACAAAAAATACTACTAAAAGTCAACTCAACTTTGAACTTTGCCGCCAATACCTATGACTAGATTTCGGAATGAGGTGTGTACAAAATATATAATTTTATTATGTATTTTGTTTGAAAAAATCACTTTTTCATTTTTGGGATTTTTGAAAATTGTATTAGGCTTTTTTAGAGTAGTTAAAACTGTGGTTTCACTTAAAATGGTACTGACACTTCCACTCTGTATATATAATTCATCTGAGTGTGTATCGAACCCACGACAGTCCCGTAAACGGTTCACACTTGAGCCCCTGCGCCACGACGGCCTCTAACTTTGAATTCACTTTGATTATTATTTTTCCTTTTTTTCAGGGTAGGTAGAGAGAACCTATTAAAAAAAACATTTGGTTTTCTGCTTTTTGGCCTCCAGTCCATTTTCTGCTTTTGGGTGGTGGAACAGTCACAAACTGTCTCTTTGTATATAAATTGAAAAAGCAATTCTTTTAATATATTTCATTCACCTTAACACCTATAGATATTATTAAAAATAATAACAAAAAATCTCTTCAGAATTTAACTATTCTCGATAAATCATCATATTTGAATATACTTACACTAGGCCCAGTCGGGGCCACAGGGACGTTGTCGATCAAGTTGGATAACTGCGGCACGTGCACGAGACTGGCGGCGGGCAGCGGCGGCGTCTGCGGCGCCGGCGTGCTGGTGCCCGGCGCCGACAGCGTTACTAGTGATCCTAGCTTTAATATTATAACAAAAATTATTTTAATGTAAATTAAGTTAAATTTAATTAATAATGTGTGGGCCACGCTGTATTCCGCACACAGCAGAGTAGGCAGAGGGAACCTAGTGTTAAGACACTCCGTTCTCCACTTACTGCCGAATTCTGGATTGAGTGGCAGGACTCAACGCCGCGCTTTGTCTCGACACCAAAGCGAAAAAAATGGAAATATAAATTTAAGTAAATATTTCATCTCACAACCCACAACCAATCGGTTTTACAGTCACACTTTGTGCCACTGCGCCACGACTGGCCTCATTAATCAAAATCTGTTAATATAAAATTTAATTATATTAACTTATTTGTATTTTATTAAGTAACTAGTACTTATATATTTATTTCCGCTTATTGCTAAATTAAATGTGTTTCGTTATTTAAACATAATTTATTTAAATGTTCATATTATTTAAATTGCTTTTCGGTAGTTGCGCTTCAATTATCAGCTTATCAGCTTTACGCTGTATCCCATATACAGTGGGATAGGCAGAGGGTACCTAGTGTTAAGACACTACGTTCCCCATTACCGCTGAATTTTTCGAAGTATTACGTGTTGAGTGGTAGATTTAACACTGGGCTTTTGCCTTGTTGCACGGGCGAAAAAATTAAAATCTTAATAAACAATCATTCATTCCCTCGAGTGGCGATCGAATCCTTGTGCATCTTGTATTGTACTTACCAATACATATTGCCAACCAGAGTTGACTTTCACGAATAATGCTTGTTCTTCAACGACGTAAGCAAGAGCTCCAACTGGACTGGAGGATGCAAGCTATAAAATAAATAAAAAAAATAGACATAATTTCTCATTTAAATTGTAAAAAAAAACTTAATTGAGTTCTAGTATTTTCTATTATTTTTTATTATTTCATAATAAAACATTAAATTTGACTCCACTCTACATTAATATATCAAATGCAGACTCACATAAACATTTATAAAAATATAAAAATATTTGAAAAATTAATCTATATGTGATGATGAATTAAATATTCTAATATTTGATAATGGATAAAGAATAAAGTTTATGAACATACTCTCATCATTTCTTCAGTCGTTTGAAAAACAGCAGCGCCTGGTACATTTTGAGTTCGTTGAGTTTCCTCATAGTGTCTCGATTCGTGTGCAGGGTACGCTGTATATTTAATTTTTATTAGGTTCACGCTATCTACCGCACAAATAAGGGTAGGCTGAAGGGACCTGGGAACCTGATTTTAAGACACTCCGTTCCCCATTCATATGTAACTGTCCATGCGATGATTGCGATGTTAAGCTCCGCTATTCAACATGTATTATATTTTGAATTTGGGGAATGGAATATCTTAATGTGGATCGGCCTGTGTTAATCCTTAGCTCCCAGGTTCCCTCTCCCTACCCTGCTAGGTGCGGGATACGACGTGAAGCTAAAAAAAAATAGATAATATTTTCGAGTATATTAAGTTTTATTTTTAAAGTTCTTATTTATACTTACATAATCGATCTCTATGTCTATCTTTCAAATCTTTAAGATCTTCTAGATCTTTTAATGCTTTTATCGCATCCAGTGGGCTTTTCGCAACTGCTTCCATATAGCAGCGTGAATTTAAAAAGTGATACAATAAGAATAAAAATTAAATTTCAATTAACTATTATTTAACAATACATATACATACAACAAATAATTTACTATTTGGAATGCAATAATAAAAATAGCATAAATTCAAAACAATAAATGACAAAACGTACTTGGCCGTCCAAAATATTTAGTGCTTCCGTGTACAGGTTCATCGATGTAACTAACACCAGGTTCACCTTTAGGTCCCACTATAGATATTCCGGGAGTCCCTGGAGTTCCAGGGGGTCCTGGTGGTCCTGGAGGCCCCGGAATATACTGCATAGGATCTAAGCTAGTAGGTGATCCAGAAGGTCCTGGAGGACCTTGAGCACCTTTCTGCCCGGGCATACCATCATAGCCTCGATCACCTTTGTCGCCTTTTAACTATTTAATTTTAAAACAACATAAACAATTTTAACACGGATATAGCGTTCTCACTCTGGAAAATGAATTATTTTTAATTTAAAGTTTAGATCAGCAACTCAACATGCAGTTCTTGAATTTTGACGAACGAAGCAATTTAACACTAAATTCTGCCTATTCAAATAAAGGCGAGATAATAAACTATATAAGTTGTTAGTACAGCAATAAAAGTGTTTTATAAAGAATTTTAAATAAGATTCACCATTGAAATGTCTAGGAGATTAATTCCTGCATCTCCCTTTTCTCCCTTTGGTCCTGTAACTCCCGGTGCTCCTGGTGGCCCGAGTGTACCTGGACGACCCTAAAAATAAGAATAAAATAATTTGACTTGAAAAATTTATACATAACATTATATTTTTCAATTGAATATAGTACATATTATAATATCTTAAATAACGTTTTTTATATAATTATGCATTAAATTGATAGTTCATGCTTTTTTATATACATTGCATTAGATAATCTTATTACAAGGCCAAAAGAGTGCATGTCTGTTAAGACAAACTTTCAGCCGGTGTTCCACAAGGATCGGTGCTGGGTCCGATCCTCTGGAACATCGGCTACGACTGGGTGCTGCGAGGCGGCACCCTGAGGGGGATAAAGGTCCTCTGTTACGCCGACGATACGGTGGTCTTGGCGCAGCAGAGGACCTATCGGGAGGCGGCCGTCTTGGCTACGGCCGGGGTGGCCGAAGTCGTGGGCCGTATCAGGCGGCTGGGGTTGGAAGTCGCCCTAAACAAGTCCGAGGCTTTATATTTTCATGCTCCTCGAAAGGGCCCACCATCTGGGGCCCACATTACTATCGGTGGCGTCGAAATCGGCGTCACGAGGAGCATGAAATACCTCGGACTTGTTCTGGACGGTCGGTGGAGTTTCCGGGGCCACTTTACATCTTTGGCCCCGAAACTGTTGAAGACGGCGGCGGCATTGGCGCGCCTTTTGCCCAATGTCGCCGGGCCGAGCGCCTCGAGCCGTCGGCTGTACACCGGAGTGGTCCGATCGATGGCCCTCTACGGCGCCCCCGTATGGGCGGACGCCCTGAATCGGCAAAATATCGCCCTGCTGCGACGTGCGCAGAGGGTGATGGCCATCAGGGCGATACGGGGGTATCGGACCATCTCCGGTGAGGCAGCGTGCGTGCTGGCCGGAGTCGTGCCGTGGGATCTGGACGCGACGTCTCTGGCGTCGGCCTATTGCCGGCGTCGGGGCCTCGCGTCCGGGGAACCGGCAAGCCCAGCGCGCACCGAGGAGGAGCGGGAAGCCGCAATAAATATGTGGGAATCCCGGCTGGCGACACCAACTGCCGGCCGGTTGACGATCGAGGCTGTTCGTCCAGTGTTCCGCCAGTGGTTAGCGCGGCGTCACGGCGTCCTAACCTTCCGCACGACACAGGTACTCACGGGGCATGGTTGCTTCGGAGGTTACCTGTGTCGGATCGCCGGGAGGGAGCCCGACGCTCGCTGCCACCACTGCGACGACTGCCTCGATGAGACGGCCCAGCACACGTTGGAGGTGTGCACAGCCTGGGCGTCTCAACGTCGCGCTCTGCGCGACGTCATAGGGGACGACCTCTCCCTGCCGGCCGTGGTCAAGGCCATGGCCGGCAGCGAGACGTCGTGGGATGCGGTCTCCTCCTTCTGCGAGGCAGTGGTGCTCGAGAAGGAGTCTGCGGAACGGGCGAGGGAGGCTATTGCCGAACTCGCCATCCGCCGTAAGAGACCGGGTCGCCGGAGGGCGGCACACGATCGCCGCCTTCCGCCCTAATGAGCCAGAGGGCGGTCAGCTTGGGGAAGCTGGCCGCCTACTAACCTGGCCCGAGTAGTCGCGCGCAGGATGCTCCCGCGCGCTACTCCGAGCAGGCCGTCGAGGGTGACCACACACCCTTGACTCCGCGACGTGCCTTGCAGGCTCCCGCCGCCGCGTTTCGCGGACGACTATTGTCCCCGCGTCTCACGGCCAGTGGCGGTCGAGGAGGAGCACCGTGAGGTTTTAGTGGGTATTCGGACGGCCTAACATCTGCCAGTCCGCGAGTCCCACATAACCGCGCTCGAGTCCCCACTCGGGCCGGTATCCGTAACAGGATTTCCTCACGAAAAAAAAAAAAAAAAAGACAAACTTAAAATATGAATTTGGAAATACATTTTGAAATCATTGAAAATTCAGAAGTCATACTTTCTTATTAAAATTAGAATTAAAAATTAAATCAGCTTCACGTGTGTTGCTGTGTATCCCGCATACAGCAGGGTAGGCAAAGGGAACCTAGTGTTAAGGCACTCCGTTCCCCACTTTTTGCCGAATTCTGGAGGCATTGCGTGTTGAGTGGCAGAACTCAACGCCGCGCTTAACCTCGACACCAGAGCGAAGAAATAGAAATATAAATATAAGTAAATATTTCATCTCCTCGAGTGGGGATCGAACCCACAACCAGTCGGTTTTACAGTCATACCTCGTGCCGCTGCGCCACGACTGGCCTCTACTACTACTCTAATACTTTCTTATTAATATTTAAAATATATTTATATTATTATCTATTAATGTTTAATTCTGAATTACCTTCGTATTCTGATCCGCATGGAATAATAAAATTATTATCAGTAGAACTAAAATGTTAATAAACTGCAGCGTAAATTATGACAGTGTTATTGCTATTTAAACGTACCATCCATCCGGGTAAACCAATGTCACCTTTCTCGCCATTTTTTCCAGGAACGCCCGCGATTCCTTGTAAACCTTGAGGTCCACGAGGTCCTGGAGGTCCAGGTCTACCTCTTCTTCCTCTTAAACCTGAATCACCTTTGTCACCCTAAAAAGATTATAATACACTCGTATATATAAATTAACATTACTGCCTAGCTTGGTGTATGCAAGATTAAGTATATATATCAAAATTATGTTGTTTTATTATTATAATTCTATTCTTATGATTACTATATTTTATTGATATTTATTATATGATATACTGATATATCTATAATAAGTGAAAACTCTTGAATTAAAAAATTATGAACTATTTATGAATATGTTATATTCTGCATGAGTAAAATATATAAAAAAATATTGAATTGTTTGTCACTTTAAATATATGTAAGCAGTAGGTGCTTTTGAAATACTAAAATTCCAATAATATACTCCAACGTAACATTAATAGATTCATGTGAGTCATATCAACTACAACTAAATAAATATTTAAAATTCATTATTTGTATTATTTTATACAGAACATGTTACAAAACACTACACGAACTCAATTATAACAACTATGGGCTCAGTGTTCTTTTCACAAGATGCTACGACATAGTTAGGAACAGTTTCTTTTATAAAATAAACCTTTAACCAACAAACTATAAAAAAAGTATTTATTTACTACAATTTAATTATAAGTTACAAATTATTCTCCATATTGTGCAATTTGTTACAAATTTAATTTTATTAATAACATCTGTAAAAATAACAACTTAATTATTACTTTATTTTCTAAAAAGAAAGTTATAAATATAAATAATACCTTGACAGTAATAATATCTGAGCCTCCATTGGCAATGCTCACGGGACCAGGGGGACCTCTTTCCCCTCTGTCCCCTTTAAGACCGGCAGGCCCTTGTGGACCAGATATACCGGGCATTCCTGATGGACCAATATCCCCTCTTTCACCAGGCTTTCCATCTTTACCAGGCAAACCAGGAGTCCCATCTGTGCCTTGACTACCTTTCTCTCCCTAAAATAATCAAAATAAGATATTATTTTGTTTTTTTTATAGGAAGTCACTTCAATATACAATGAATAATGTAATAATATAGCAAAACATTTTTTTTTTCTCCTTTATATTATATTTTCTTTCTTTCTTTTTTTATACAGATTATAAAAAAAAAATGAAAGAAAATATAATAATTATATTTATTAATAATTAATTTCCTTGAGTGGGAATCGAACCCACAACTGTTTACTTTGTTTACATTACCCACCTAATTTAACTACCCTGCTCTTGAAAAGAGAAAAAACAAGCGTGATTTTTAAAACGTAAGCGATGTACCTTTTCTCCTTTATCACCTCTAACTACTGGTTGTTGTCCTAAAATAAAATATATATAAATTAAAAATAGTCGTATTTTATTTAAAAGTAAATATTCATGTTAATTATAAATAATATTATCATTTAAATTTCTCTGTTTAAAATAATTTATTTGTTCTTATTTATTACTAAAAAATAAATCAAATCAGCGTCACGCTACATCCTGCACAAAACAGGGTAAACAGAGAGAACCTAGTGTTTAGATATTCCGTTCCCCATTTTCCCCCGAATTCTGGAGGCATTTCATGTAGAGTGGTGGAACTCAACAACGCGCTTTGCGTCGATACCAGCGCGAAGAAATGAAAATATAAATTTAAATAAATATTGTATAGTGGGGATCGAATCTTCAACCAGTCGCATTTACAGTCACATTTTGTGCCACGACTGGCCTCTGTATTTTTATTTATTATTAATTTATTTTTTTGCTTATTTTGATAAGCTCGATGCCATTTTCTTAATTTTATTATTACATTAGAAGTATATTTACATGTTTTGGTGTTAAAGCTATGATAATATTGGAAACTATTAAACTACAATACAGATGCGAACACCAGCTTCTGAGTTTCTAAAATTAATATTAGTTCAAAATTGGAAATAAGGAACATGTGTTTAATGCAAGTTCATGATAGAAATTGAAGATAAGTGGAGCAGTATGAACTTTAGGTGATTCATATTATTACTTCTTTGAAATACGCTTATGATTTCGGTATTTGTTATTTTAGAACTTACCAGTAGCTAAGTATTCCGATTCGTCTAAGCCAACAATTCCAGTATTTACAGAAGGTGGTCCAGGTGGACCTGGAATGCCTCGTTCACCTAAAATTGAAAGAATAAGCCTTAAGAAATATCACTAAGAAAATAAAATAAAAGTCAACTTGTAAGCTTAAATAAAATTTATTGATTAAATGGTTATAAAACAATAATGGAAAATAAATATATTTCACTATGAACAAATTTAAATCTATTTATTACCTTTTTCACCTTTATCGCCAATTCGTCCATTAGAACCTGGAAGTCCAGGGCGGCCGTCGAAACCTGGACCACCCCGATCACCTTTTAATCCTCTGTCGCCTTTTGAACCAAGATGACCCTAATATTAAAGAAAAAGTGAGTATATTATGTTTTTATGTGCTTAATTATAAAAATCTATTAACATAATGAATTTTATATTATTTTCTTTAAGCATCATAATAGCTATAGTTTTGATGGCGTCTTATAATTTTTAATTTATTATTAGTAAATTAATTAATTATAAAAAGTAATAACTACTATAAATTTTAAAATCTTCCCAAATTACAAATATTTTGAATAGATACTTACTCTATCACCTTTTGGACCAGCTTGTCCTATTTGACCTCTTTCACCCTTTTGTCCGGGGAATCCTCTTTCCCCTTGTAACCCTAGGGGTCCAGGTTGACCTGCATCTCCTTTAGGCCCTGGCGCTCCAGGTCTTCCGATTGCTCCACCGTAAGAACCCAGTAGCGATTCCTAAAGAAATTTGAAAGATTAGGTAGCATTTTTAGACTAACGAAATTATTATGAACATGTCATATTATAAAAATATGGCAATCTTTCAGCCTTTTTCGGTCTATGTTAGAAAATGTAAGTTGTCGTCAGTAGTCTTCAAGGAAAAGAGAATTAATTTGAAATTGATAGTTGTAAAAGGTGTTGATTATTTATAAGTTAATTGTTTTATTTGTTAATAATTTATACACATAAAACAATTAACTTCTAAATAAGTAAGAAAATTACAACTGTTTACTAATTAGTTGAAAGAGATTTTTTAGAGTAAGTCTTCAACTTTATAAAAATATATTTACTTTAAAAAATTTCTTGCTATGAGATTTATTAATTTCAAATATAATATAACACAAAGATAAATGATTTCGAACATAAAAAGTATTTAACATATTTATAAAAAAATTGATTTGATTCATTTACAAACTTACAAATAATGTTAACTCAAAAACATTCCAATATATAATATAAGATATTAATAATAATAAAATCATTCTCTTTCTTAATATATATTTTTTTTACATTTGTGTGAACTATTTATGGTTGTTTCCTCGATATTTATCAAAAGCATAAAGCCGTTTTCTAAAATTTGTAGCAACGTTTACTGGAGATGGACTGGACTATGGGCCTATCGTTCTAGAGGCAAAATGACTTATTCATATAATTTAATATTTATTTCCTTTTTTTGAGTGACCAAATTCTTACCTTATATATTTGTCTAGGTTTCCAATTAGACTAGGTAGTCCGAAAAGCATGAAAATTATGACAAAAACGTTAAACGACAAAAAGGTTGTTTATACGGGATGGAAGTGTCAGCACCACTTTAAATGAAACCACAGTTTTAACTACTCTATAAAAAGCTAAAACAATTATATTTCTTTTTCCATAAATTAAAATGTTATTTTTTCAAACAAAATAAATAATAAAATTATTGTTGTAATATAAAACGCCATTTGTCAAGAACGACGCACGCACACATAAACCTATCAAAGGGAAACCACCGCATACGCCTCGTTCCGAAATCGAGTCGTAGGTATTGGCGGCAAAGTTCAAAGTTGATTAACCTTTACTAGTATTTTTGTAGTAGTATGTGTTTACGTTATAGTTATCTATGCATAACTACGTCAGACGAAATACAAGTAAGGACAAACATCGTGAAATGGAAGAAAAATCCTACGTCTAAACTGTTGAGGTATCTTGGTTTATTTCTTTACGTATGAGCTTAAAATATTTTACCCTATATACTGTTCCCGTAAAAGGAGCGCAGACACTTCCACCGTGTATAAATAAAGGAAGTAAGTTTTACAAATATAAGTACCTACTTATAAAACAATCTTAATGAGTTATTTATTAAACATTTTAATTTTTTATAAACATACATCAAAATTGCTATAATCGGAAGATCCGGGAGGTCCCGGCGGACCTGGGGGTCCGACAACACCCGGTCTTCCATCGACTCCAGGCTCACCCTTGGGCCCAGGTTGACCTTCTGGTCCTCGAGGGCCATCGTCACCCCGGTCACCTTTTTCACCTCGTAGACCAATCGGCCCTCTGTCCCCTGGCATTCCAGGTTGACCCTTTTAAATATAAAAAAGGATTAAATTTAATTTATTTCTTAAATATTAAATAAGAGAATAAGTAATTTTCCAAGAAAAACTGCTTTTGATAGGAAGAGTGGCTGAAAACATAAATAATATTATAAAATTACTTTGCATAACGATTTCCTCGAAAGTCTGTCTAATAGTAAAATACATTTACCTATAAGGTATATTGTAACTAATAATAATGTTTTATGTCTTTTCATTAACTTCAAATAACCGTTACAAATGTAAATTGTCTGAATCTGCGTAATTTTATCAAATTTACCTGTATTATATTTTTTTTTACTAAAATTTAAAATAATAACTTACGGCAATACCAGGAGCTCCGGTCCTTCCGTCCGCACCAACTAAGCCTGGAGGTCCAGGCGGCCCTTGCAGTTCCGGGGCAGTCTCCAATAGAGACAATAATACACTGGTGTTACAGCCACATTGTCCAAGTGATACGTAGTTTTCACCAAATACTTGCTACGAAAGCAAAAGAAGATACTTTTTTAAATAAGTTAAACATAAACAAAAAAAATCTTAAGAAAGCTAAATATTTATTCATATAAAAAAAATGTTGATGTATAGTCTAATATCATATTATGAATCAATTGTTAAAGTAAAAAATACAAACCATAACTTTAGTCTTCTAATCCATTAAGCAGCAAGAAAAGAAATGTATATTACATTTAATTCAATAAAAAAAATATTAGGCAATTTTATTTTAATTCACTCGTTTTCTCACGGCAGTATAATTATTTATTCATAATTATTTTTTACAGTTTCACGCTTTTAACAACAAACTGGGGATTCGAGGAAATGAAATATTTAATATTTTCATTTTCTCGATAACGAGTGGGGAACGGAAGTGTCTTGATAAGAACGGAGTGTCTTTACAATAGGTTCCCAGGTCACCTCTGCCCAGGGTAACAGGGTACTGTTATGTACTGAATATAGCGATAAGCTAAAGCTAAAATGGAAAAAAAAATCAATCAAGACTTAAAACTTTTTACCTGAATAGAGTCAAGCTTTAATTGATTAATAATACAAGAGCTCTACATATTATATAAAAATTGAACAATTATTTTGAATAACACTACAAAACTCAAATGTTTCATTTACTTGTACACCAAACGACATAATATTTTTACAACTGCAGCGCGTGTTAATTTAATTTTTCCACATAAAACCACCGGGCGTTTTATAGAATTTAAAAATGTACATTCTTTTTTTGTGTTCAATATTATTAAATACGATTACTTTTATAATAAAAAATGGAAAACGAAAACCAATATATTAGAGAATTGTGTCAGTTATGAAGGGGAAAAAACATCGAAAAGTAAATGAATCGATTGCTATCGAACATTGGGCGGGCGCCAAGTGCACAGTAAACTTAGTTATGATCGCACCAATTTAGTGAACCGCAGTTTCCCGGTAGTTCGAACTAACATTTAGAAAATTGCTACAATGTTTTGAAAGATATATATTTGATATATAAGGTAGCATATTCTAAATGGAATGAACTCTGGCTGTGATGTTAGTTAATTTGGTTCTAAATTTTGCTATTTCAGTTGTAAAATAATTGAAATGTTTATATGCAACGCTGTTTGCTAAGCGGATAACGTTTAGATATTATCTGTTTATGTGTACATTAATATATCTATACTTATAATAAATCTGTAGAAAAGACGTTTCTGTACATTGTAAATATTTAAAAAAAAAATTGCCAGGGTGTTAAAGGATAATTAACATAATCCATTTCCAACATTTTTGGAATTTTTGTCTGTTTGTCTGTTTGTCTGTATGTCTGTTTGTCTGTTTGTCTGTTTATGTGAACACGCATCACGTAAAAAGTACACAATAAATTTAAGCAATTTTTATACATAAAAATTACAAATAAATCAAGGTAGGTTTTAGTGTTTATTTCATTGTAATTGCTTCACTCTATGAAAAGATATAAGTATTTAAGTTTTCAAGACGTTAATATTTGAGATAATAAAAAATCGACACAAGTAACGCTATCTATTGACAAAAATAGGTACTAACGAATGTTTCATACACGTAAAGCTCATCACTAATTGCGATGGGATCTATAGATAAAAGATGGCGCTGTAAAATATATTATAAATATAAAAAACATAAAAAAAATATAGTTTGGAAAGATTACCGCTACACTCTATCAAAAAATAATGTACTTAAAGTTTTAAAGATATTTATATTTGAAAAAAAAAAGAAACTTACGCAATGATATCTATTGACTACATATCATAATGAATGTTATTATATTGTTGAGTTATTATCTGCTTAACGGTAATTACGTCATGTAAGTGTAATCTATACTTATAATAAATTTAACATAAACATAGTAGTATTTTTCTAACAATGTTCGAATGGTTACAGTTCAATTGTAAGTCCAAAAGACTTTAGAAACGTCTTATTTATTTGACTGTTGATAAATTTACGTATTTTTAAAGTACAATTGTTCATAGTACTAACTACAAAGTAAACTAAATTGAATTGTTGGTGAAGATTACCTTCGTAACAGTCTAGCTTAATTCGTAATTATTTAACACAGTGATAAAGAATGACTTAATATTCAAAGAAATATTTTGAATAGGTTCTTCAGTCCGTTCGTTCGTTTATGTTATTAATATTTTTTTAAGAAACGTATATAATCTTTAACTTTTGGGAGCAACCTCTAAAAAATTGTGTCTCAAGAAAAAAATGCTCTGACACTGTTTATAAAAATATCCCGCAGTATTATTTCATAACTTACAAGCGACACGACATTGCACTATTGCACCTGTATGTTGCATGTATGTATGTGCCAAGGGTATTTTAGGGTAAGTACCTCAAAATTCTTATAAGATAACTTTGTTGTTTGTCCGTCTGTCCGTCTGTCAAGACTATTTTGTACAAGATCGGTTAAAGGTTAGATACCTCAATGTTCAAGTCTATATTCCCTTAGAGCACAAAAAATCTATCTTCTAAATCATCGCAATCAAATGACGATGAAATATGAGGGTTTATGCTTCGTTTTTTGTCGCATTTTCTATCATAACTATAGGATAATTCCCGTTGATATACAATTACGAAATTTGTTAAGAAGTTAAAATTTACGGCACGTATAAAGGAAAATTCCAAAATTATTTTTCAAAAATTGAATATTTATTGTATTTGTGTCATAGAAAAAAACCATTAGGTACAAATTTTAATCTGTACTTAATTTAATACAAAATGACAACTTAATTAGTTATCCCTTTGGTGCTTTTGGTGTATATATTCATGAAGCTGGTACGAAACTCTCGGGGCATGAGTACGACTTGAACTTGACCGAAAATGTTGATTATTTTATAGATTATATAAAAATGCCTAAAAACGTGCTTTCTATGTATATTCTGTATACCAATTATATATTTAACTAATAATATATGTAACCAATTTAAAAACTATACAGGAGCTAATATAATTTATTTTACAAAGAATATCGTGAGTATTTATCCAAACCAATTAATTAATAATTAAGGCTGTTTGTAATATCTATATTTCTTAAATGAATAATCATGTAATTCAAGCGGGCAAAGCCGCGAGCAGGCCGCTAGTACATTAATATATTACAAACGCTATTAATATATATATATATATTATGATGTTGTGCTAAATATTAATATTTAGAGGCCAGTCATGCAGGGGCACAAGTGTAGCTCAGTCCGCACTCGAGGATATGAAAAATACGTATATATAAATTTATATTTTCATTTCTTCGCTGTGGTGTCGCGACAAAGCGCGACGTTGAGTTCCACCACTCAACACGCAATGCCTCCTGAATTCGGCAGAAAGTGGGGAACGGAGTGTCTTAACATTAGATTTCCTCTGCTGCTCTGCTGTGTGCGGGATACAGCGTGAAGCTAATTTTATGAATATTTAGTTATACAAATATGTTCTTGTATTTCACATATAAGTATAGGAAACAAGCATTATTAAATTATTATTTACTTTCGTGAATGTTACCTTAAATTTTAAAATCTTTATTTAAATTTTTAAAGGCATACAGCACAAAAAGGATATATAAATATAGGCTATTAAATATAATAAAATCCTCGAGTGACGCCACATTGGCTAGTCTGCTTATAAAACGCACACAATATCACTATTCCACTATTCTCCTTTTATTGAATAGCAATAAAGAACCTCTCAATATTTTGCCAGTAAAGAGTAAAAGTCATTTTAATACTATATATATCGCGGAGCTCGCCTCAAGGAAGGATTTGTATAGAAGTTATTTCAATGGGCTATTCACGTTCGGTTGATACGAACGTGCGACGCGAGCGATGCGGTTGATAGAGATGGGTTGAACCACACTTAGAATATAAGCTTAAAGCGATTGGAATAGAATATAAAGAAAATTAAATAAAAATTGAAAAAAAAATAATAAAAAATAGTAGAGTGAAAAATAGTCTTTCTTCATTACTTTCCGTCCAATTTGGGGCACTTATTGCTATTTGAGACGTGCATGGTTTTAAAAATGTTAAATTTACTGCAAACATAAAAAAAATTGCCAGGAAATTTTAAATGTATATCTACTAAATACGGCGTAAGTAATTAAACATATTTCATATCTAAATCAACATATAATATATATTTTAATAAAAAATAAATTTAAATATTGGCAATCATTTTTATTTATATTTATCATCACTTGTACCACTCTAATATTTACACAGGGTAGGCGATGCCCGCAGGTTAATGGAGAACCGTGTGGTCTAGACTGCACAGGAATTTACTTTAAAGTGTACTCACAATGCCTTTACAAAGACATAGTTTGTCGTTTATTAATTTACAGCGAGAATACGCTTGTATTATTATAATATAATAAAGGAGTAAACTCTGTTACTTATTTGTTATTTAGAAACAACTGTATAAGTTTTAACTGTTAGCTTACGATGTTACGTTGTAGTGGCATTTAGAATACATGCTGTTTTATTTATGTTGTCATATTAATATTATGCTTTTAGTATACAAGATTTGTGGAAATTTGTGAAATATTGTTCACAAATTAAGTATAGTTAAGAAATAATGTCATATTTTGAGACCGTTCATCCCGAATATAGCAGTAGTCAGGGGAAACCTAGTTTTTAAAAACCTCCGTTCTTCGCTTTCCGCCCTTTTTTCGATGCTTTCTTTTGTTACCAGATCGAGAAAATGAAAAATCATTTTTCCCCTAGTAGGCATCAGAGCCACAACCGTAGCATTGACATACACATTATACAGCTTATCCTTAAGTTAAAATGTAGATATTGACCGCAAATGATATTTGAACTCATTCATTTATTTATTAATAGATAGTATATTTTGTAATAAAGCAACTTACGTCATCTCCAGATCCTGACATTTCTGAAATCGCATTGGAACCTGGCTGTCCTGGTGGTCCAGGAGGTCCCGGTGGACCAGGAGGGCCCCGAATCGATTCCCCAGGAGGACCCTATTAAAAATATATATTAGTACTTAACAAGTATTTTTATAAAACATCTTACTATAATGACACCAATAGAACTTAAATAAAAGAGTCTACTGAGTTATGGATTTAAACCTCACTTGGGAGAATGTTAATAGTTATAGTTTATTCGTTCTAATATATTATTATAGACATATAAATATAACCATTCCATCAGGGATGATTTCAACCCACTACTGTAAGGATTACGAAGATAAACCCCCACTAAGTCGACGTGTTTATATTTAATTTATAAGTTTATATTTTATAAATTATAATATGTAATCGCCTATTTCAATTTGTTTGCAATGTTTCAATCACGCAACGTATTTGCTCGAGCGGGCTTCGAGTAGAATACTATGAAACATTGTTGATCAAAACAGTGTTAAGTGCTCCATAATGACTCTATATCATGATACGGGTTTGTAGAGTTTGTTTATAATGTACGATTATTGTCATTTTTTAAATTGAAATATATATTATAAGTTTATTAAATACGTTAGCCGTTTTTTAATGCTTACAATATTATAAAAAATAGAACATTAGTAACATAGTAACGACGCTATAAAATATAAAACTGTATTTTAGTTTGTTAACCAAATATTGAAACGTTTCTTATACGTTGTACCATATATATGTAAATTATACATTCATATTATTATTAGCACTGTAGAAGTTCATTAAAACTAAAAATGGTTGCTCCAATTTTGACATTATTGTGTTGGCTACATTGCTAACTTATCAAAATCTTTAATTTAAATGAACTTTATCTATAACATACAGTTTTAACAGTATAGCATGTATAGATATATTTTTTTATTTTATAATTATGTTTAATTTTACAACCAGGCGCTATATTTCCACCAGGTTAACCTTACAACTTCCCTGTTCCCAATTAAGATAAAACGTCATAAAATGTATACTGTGACGTATCGTAACCGTTACGTCACTATTAAAGAGTCACACGGTAGGCGGCGCTACACACGATAAATCGTGCGGTAGAACAATGGAGGGTGCCCTTTGTGTGAAAACTGCGAATTTCGCGTTCCAATCCCACATGTTTGTTAACTGGCGACTCTACACTTCTCTTTTTCATTTATAAGCTGTCTATTTGCTCCGGAATTAATTTGCATACGGCCGATTTTTATAGAGACCGCCGACCCTGAATTTTTTACGGAACAAAGAAACCCTATTTTTTATTTATAATTTTTCAACGTAAAAATAAATTAATTAAAATTTATTTAATATATTTTTTAAAAGTTTTTTTTAATGTTTATATAGTAATATGATAAACATATTTAAATAAAATCTTTGCTATAGTACAAGCCTGTTAAAATATGTGACTATGACATAATAAAATATATGAATAAGAATATAAAGTAAATATTTGTATCTTACATCTGCTTATCGGTTATATTATAAATGATAGCAATATTATCAGTAATAAAATATACAAAAAATATATTTTGGAAATGTCAATATATCTTCTACGAAATCCAAAAAAAATAATACATATTTTTAAATATAATAAATTATTATATAAAACGAGTTAAGAATATCTTGCCCTTGATCCCCTCTCGCCTTTCTCGCCACGGAGTCGCAGAGGATATCCTGTGAACGAAATATATTTACAAATAAAAAAAAAAAACAATCATAAATCATTATCTTAAATTTCTCATTAACTTGGCTCGTCCCTTGTTTAAACTGAGTTATTATAACAGAGTGTAAGGGTCAAGGCGTTCTAAAGTCTAAGATGTACAGAAAGTTGGCAACACTGTAGTTGGTATCATAAGTCAAGCCGTAATTACGTATCGCGTAAAACAAACAGTCGTTAATCCGGGCAAACACTGAAACCGCACGAACTTCGGGCCGTCCCTCCTAATAGGTTTTTGATATTACATAATGTATTATGTAATTGTAGATTATGCGGGGCTATTGTTTATTTTTAGAAGAGGCGTTTTTCAATAGAAACGTTAAAATTCGTATTTGACCAATTTAATATACAATTTAAGGGTTGGAATGAAATGTCGTGTTACAATTATTCTTTTTAATATTGGACAGAGAACTCTTTTGGAAACTAGTGTTTTCTACTGAAAACTACTATTTTCAGGATTATAGAGCCCGTAAGAAAAAGACTAAAAGAGTACGTAAAGAAATCAAAGAAAATCTTGAAATCTCAATATTACATTATATAACTTTTCTGTGTAATATGACATAATTTATTTATAGCTAGTGCAACATAAATATTGTTTGAACAACATAATATTTAACATAAAGTTAAATGATTACTTTACAGGAAAAAGGCTTAATATAAATAAAATTAAGCTTAATAAGTTACCATCTAAGCCGGGAGGTGGCGGTGGGAACGGCGGTATGGTACCGTAACGACCGGAACCCTCTGAATCACCTTCTTCTTGATCCACCTGTGTTTTATAATTAATTTCAAAACATATTGTATGAGTTTTTAACATTAAATTAAGCAGCATTATCCCAGCTTTTGAGGATTTGTTAGAATGAGAGTGTATTATTTCCGGTTATGATAAGGTTATTAAAGCTTTGTTAAAAATGTTTCATTTTTTGTTGTTTATTTCTCATTGAGATCAAATTAAAATGAATTACTGCTTACATTTTTTTAATATTAATTAAAAACAGATTACATTTTAACTAATTTATGAACAATTAATAAATGTAAATAAATATTAAATAATCTAATCGATTGGCTGTGTGGACCTCCTTTTAATAGAACATTTAAAACACAAACTTTACTGTCGACAACTGTCGCTAAGAAACAATTGTATTAGTTGTTGTAATGACTCAAATTGAATTAATAAAACAGTTAAATGAAGTTACTAAATGAAAATAGAAATAGAATTTCAGTCTTAAATTATTCGTAGAAAATAAAAGGATATTTGATATTTAAAAAGGTAATTTGACTATAGTTTTTTAAAGTATTTATCTTATATTATTTTAGTATTTTGTTTAGATAAGTACATAAGTTTCTATTTCGAAAAAAGACTAATCTATTACTTATACAAAGCTTAATAAGTAGAAGTAAAAATTTACACAATATAAAATAAAAAAGAGATTCTTATTAGTTGCACGTTGTGTCCCGCACATAGCAGGCTAAACTTCCGTTCCTCAATTTCCGGAAAGCAACGCCACGTTTCACAGATGCTTCCGTTCCTATTTTCCGGTATTCAACGCCGCATGTCAGGAAGAAATTGAAAATATTAAATATTTCATTTCCTCAAGTGGAAATCGAACCAATACCTTTAGCCTTACAGTCGCACCCACAAAAAAATGCTTAAAAACATATAACAAATAAACGAATTCCAGTAGGTACATCCCGAACATCATATTTCCCCTCTATACAACATCTTCACACAGAAATACAATAGGTGGAGATCCCATCGTTTAAAACTGTAGGGATTAGATTTTCTAATGAAACTTATATTTAAGAATGATACATGATAGTAGAATAGATTACACTAGGGTTGCCCAAAAAAATCCTGCCGCAATCACCTTTAATTAATGTTTTTCGTAACTCGTTTTTGGAGAAAATTGCACTCATATGTTTTTTATGTGAATCGCACATCATTTGAAAGAAAATCGCATAAGGAATTGGAAAAACAATGGTTGCCAGCTCTCAGTCTGCCGCAAGTCCAAGGTTGCCTGGTTTAAAGAGGTTACTTAATGTGAATATTTGCACTCATGTGTTTTTTTAATGAATTATATATCAAATTAAAGCTTATTTTTTTGTCATCACTAAAACACATGGTTGCCTGGAAAATGGCTGCCGCAAGCAAAGGTTGCCATCATTCGAAATATTTTATTCTGATTCCGTTTGACTGAGAATAGACGATGAAATACGCGATTTGCCTTATGTTTTAAAGTAAAATATTATAAAATAGAAGGTCAATCTTAAAATTAATGTTTATTCTAGATATTTACCTGTTAAATGATGATTATAATCATATTAAGAACATACTAAATATGAAATCATCCTTATTTTTCAAGTGAAATAATGAACCCATGATATTAAGTCTTTGCTAAATCTGTTTTCTAAATACTAATACTAATTTAAATTATCATTTTAAAACGACTAAATTATCTAATTAAATAAATGCTTACAAATATCAATCTATTATAAGGTATTAATTACATCATGTTTCCTTAAGATAATGAAGGGCGACAATTATTGCGTAAGTTTTTTTATTAATTAAGAAAGTATGGAAAATAACATTTCAATATACTCTCTCTCTCTTTGTCCTCTGCTCGTATGATTTTTTTTTCTCGTTTTTTTTTGATAACGGTTGCCGCAATCTTTTTTTTCTCACGCAACTTTTAAGAATTTGCATTGAAAGAAATATATATGATAGAATTATAATAAACAAAATTAATTTATCACAAATAACTTCTAAGAGGCCGGTCGTGGCGCAGCGGCACGAGGTGTGACTGCAAAACCGACTGGTTGTGGGTTCGATCCCCACTCGAGGAGATGAAATATTTACTTAAATTTATATTTCCATTTTCTTCGCTCTGGTGTCGAGATTAAGCGCGGCGATGAGTTCTGCCACTCAACACGCAATGCCTCCAGAATTCGGCAGAAAGTGGGGAACGGAGTGTCTTAACACTAGGTTCCCTCTGCCTACCCTGCTGTGTGCGGGATACAGCGTGAAGCTAATTTAATTTTAAATTCTAAGAAATGTCGACAGTAATGCCGAATAATAAACGCTATTTAAGGTTTATGACCAGGAGTCGGCAAATATCAATTAGTTGTCTACTTTTTACTATAGATAAACATTTTGCGGTGGTATACAAAGCAAACAAAATGCAATAATTTTATTTTCGTAGATGTATTGTTTCTATATGCAATAACAGTGCAGATGGCCAAATGAGATGTTTTTGAACATATTACTTAGTTACTTACCTTTCGTTTTGGAGTGAAGACGTTTTTAGTTAACATGACAAAAATGAAGATCTGTTTTTTGTGCGAAAATGTGTGTGGAATTTAATAATGAGTCTGAAGTGTAAAATTATGTTGTTGTTTCGCCAAAAAATGATTTTTATATACAGTAACATTTTCTTAAATAGTAACACAATGCACGGTTATCACTTGTTACAAAAAGTTCATTGTTGTAAAAAAAAATATAAAGAAGAACCGCACCGCATATTTCCATCTCGTCGTTCTGGTGTCGAAGCAAAGCGCGGCGTTGAGTTCTGCCATTCAACACGCAATGCCTCCAGAATTCGGCAGAGAGTGGGGAACGGGGTGTCTTAGCACTAGGTTCCCTCTGCCTACTCTGCTGCATGCGGGATACAGCGTGAATCTGATTTGATTTTTATTTTTCAATTATTTTCTAATGCAAAACGTAAGTATAATTAATGTTTGATAAGTATAATTAAATTTAATGTTTAATATTATATATTTTTCTCTGAGGACGAAGAGAGAGATTGAGAGTTTATAACGAGGTAATTTTCCATATTTTCTTGATTAATAAATAAAATATTTGCAATAATTGTCAACCTACATTATATTATAAAAACATTATGTAATTAATACCTTATAATAGAACGATATTTGTAAACGTTTATTTAATACTAGTGTTATGTTTCTACCATCAGCGGCTGTGCGTGCGTCTTACCTCAGTCAGTCAGGTACTTGTTTATATATAGATGATAATTTAGTCGATTTAAAATGATAATTTAAATTAGTATTAGTATTTAGAAAACAGATTTAACAAAGACTTAATATCATAGACTCATTATTTCAATGGAAAAATAAGGATGATTTCATGTTTAAATAGTTTTTTGTATGTACTTAATATGATTAAAATCATCATTTAACAGGTGAACAGCTAGAATAAATATTAATTTTAAGATTGACCTTCTATTTTATAATATTTTACTTTAAAACATAAGGCAAATCGCGTATTTCATCGTCTATTCTCAGTCAAACGGAATCAGAATAAAATATTTCGAATGATGGCAACCTTTGCTTGCGGCAGCCATTTTCCAGGCAACCATGAGTTTTAGTGATGACAAAAAAATAAGCTTTAATTTGATATATAATTCATTAAAAAAACACATGGGTGCAAATATTCACATTAAGTAACCTCTTTAAACCAGGCAACCTTGGACTTGCGGCAGACTGAGAACTGGCAACCATTGTTTTTCCAATTCCTTATGCGATTTTCTTTCAAATGATGTGCGATTCACATAAAAAACATATGAGTGCAATTTTCTCCAAAAACGAGTTACGAAAAGCATTAATTAAAGGTGATTGCGGCAGGATTTTTTTGGGCAACCCTAGTGTAATCTATTCTACTATCATGTATCATTCTTAAATATAAGTTTCATTAGAAAATCTAATCCCTACAGTTTTAAACGATGGGATCTTAGGCCACAACGAAGACGTTTGATTACAGAAGCGGTAACAAACGCACCCCTTACGGAATACGTAATTCTGCTGAATATTTTGATATTATGGTGTAGATATGAATATGAATACAGCGTCTCAATTGTGTGTTTTACCCTCTACCTAATGAAGTGTGTATTGGCGAAGTTTGATTTGTTCCTCATATTATAAAGTTAAAGTCATGATTTGTTGGTTCTTGTGGTTCTTGAATATTAAGCGTTGTTCGGAATTTAGAATTTGAATTTTAAGTGTTTAAACATTTTTTTTAAGTTTAAGCTTTCAGAATTCTCATATATTTATTTACTGTTAGCGCATTTCGCGATTTTTGTTAATATATTTTATTTATTTTAAGAAACACCTCTTTAGAGATGCTCTTCTTTAATTTTTTTACAAAAAATTTTTTGTATACACACAATATTTCTTAAGTGAAAAAGTTTGTCTCTAAAATTTATCAGATAGCTTATTATTTGTAAACTACAATTGTTATATCTTTTAAATTATACTACCGAAACAGTATTAGTTACCTTTTTTTACAAAACAAAATTAGGTTGTAATGGCTACATCTCCTTTAATAGGTTTATAACAGTTAGTACAATAATTTAGAATAAAAATTAGTTAAATAAGAAAAAGTTATAAAAAAATCAAAAGTATTATAAATATTTTTTTTTAGTTATAAAAATTTAAAAAATTATAATTTACAATATTTAAATAGTAAGATATATAGATCAATAACCTGAAATTCAAAAGGGTCTCCACGATAACATTGATAAGAGACCACGCAATATGTTGCTAGAACTAAGCAAATATGGGTACAATAGAAACGGAAATCGATTAAATTCAAACGTGGGATCGCTGTCTTAAAGCTCAGTATACTGCTTGATAAAAATATTTAAACATATTTTATAGCTTTTAGATGTTGTGAAAATTAAGAAACTAACAAAATTATTCGTGCTATGCAACAACTCCAGAATTCGGCGGAGAGTGGGCAAAGGAAATCTCTTAAAGAAGTGTCTTAAAATTAGACTCTTAACACTAGTCCCCAGGTTCTTTTTGCCTACCCATCTATGCGCGGTATACAGAATGAAGATATAAAAAAATACGTACTTTTCGTTTACTAAAACTTGCCCTACTAAGTTTTTCCCCACATAATATGCATAATTTCCATACAGACATATTTTTAGCTATTTAAATATGCTAATCCTTTAATTTACTTACATCTCCACTCACTTACGACATTATTATTATCTTTTAAAGTAAAAAATATAAAAATATTCTTCTTCTTGCTACATTACATTACTTTTAAGTTCTTACTTAAGTAAAAGCCTAATAAAGAACTTCAACAAACAACAAAGCATGTTGTAAAGCGTTCATTCCCTCACGGCTTATCTCCAAGACAAGCCATACCCATAACGACAGTTGGTGTTTGTCTTCATTGCCGTTTATTTGTTAAAAACCCGCCGCATTCTTTTCAATCACGACGTTATGAGTTTCGAGAACAATTACTATTTAATATGAGAGATCTTTTCAATTGAAACTGTTTTATATCTGTAAGATTGTGTCATTAAAACGATTAAGTTTTTTTTTCAAAATGTAATAGTTTTTGAAAGTAGCGGGATTCGAACTGGTATCTCTTGGAAATCGTTTAAGCGTTCTGATAACTAAGCTATACGCTATCATCATTCATCAAATTATAACTTATTTGTGTTGTTCGCATAGAGGTAAGGAGATTTTTTACTAATTTCCGCTAACCAAAGATAAGATATTCTTAGAATTATCATTTTTGTATATTTAAAAAAAATATTAAGGTATTTTTCCACACTTTAAGAATGGTAAAAAATATAGATACAAGTTTGAAATTCCGCTTTCAAACTTGTATCTATATTTTTAGGTTAGGTATTTATAGGTTCAACAATTTTTATTGGTTACATTAAAAAAATACTTTTTTTCCTGAGTGTCCACTTAAAGAACATTAAAAAGATAAAAATATTATTTTATGTTTAAATTATTATTTTAGTTCATTAATTTTTATCGTCCTAGCTAATCTAATTAAATAAATATTTCCTATATTATTTTATTTAAATAAATAAATTATCTCGGTTTTAATTATTAACAACACGAGATAAACTTATAAAAATCCAATTTTATAATGTATTTTTTAATTGGAATGTCAAAAACACTATCGACTATAATATGACATCATACAATTATTAAAACAGAACTTCAATTTTTCACTGACCTGAAACCTAAAAAATTACAACTTAATTAACTTTGAATTTTCTATAGAATACGTTATGCAATAACAATAATTACTATATTTCTCATTAAACTACAAGTTTTTAATTTTGTTAAGTTAAATTTTGTGAGATTATACTTATGTTTATTTACTATTTGAATTTCAGAGTTTTCTTAACTTTTCTTACTGTAATCGCGGAGATAGGGGGTTCGATCTCCACGTGGAGCATTTAAAATATAAATTATTTTCATATCCACTCTCTGTAAGACTAAGCGCAGCGTTGATTTCCGCCACAAAACACGGTGTAATTAGACAGAAAGTGAGGAACGTAAAATTTCACTTTAGGTTCCCTATGCTTCCTCCGCCAACTTTGTTCAACAGGAAAAAACTGAAGCCTGAAGCTGTTGAACTGAACTGTTACATATAGTCAAATTACCATTTCATCACTAATAAATCACAAACAAAATTTATATATTGCGGACGTATTAAAGACGGTAACAACATTAATTCAACCCCAAAGGTTCCCACAACACTAGCGCTAGTGCCAAGTTATGTAAATAAATGAATTTATGTGTACGTTAAAACGGAAATGAAAACATAATTTCACACAAACGGTTAAACAAAGCTTGGTTAATTTTAGACATGTACAATGCATTGTGTTAGTAGACACCACATTGGTTTGCTGGTATTCTTTAACTTGATAACTTATATGAAAAGTTTAAAATTTCAATTTACTATTTTTTTAATTTCTTTTTGTTTTTAATTTAATAGAATCGATGAAATATTAAGTGATTTCATTTTGAACTCAATTCTGTAGGACGCTAATGGTAAACTGTTTGTGATAATGAAATATCAACAAAATTGCACATAAATCGGTCATTAAGATATTTATTGTACAAAAATGTTAAAAATGTCAATTTTGATAATAACATTTTGGCCTATAATGTATTTGATGAGGGTTAAAGAATAGCAGCGAGGTTAGGTGATATTAAACAAAAATAAATAAAGAACGGCTAGTCACCAAAAAATTGTCTATATCAATCTCGTCGATTTCACTGCTTCTGTCTTCCTGTTAAAATGTTTTTTGATATTGTAAAATAAATCGATTATTTTATGAGAAAAAAAAATTATATAAGAAATACACATACATAACAATTAATATAACTATATAAAACGAAACTAAGAGAATATGAGATATGGCTATTTTAGCTGTATAATTATGAAAAATAGAACTTTTGACTTACCTCGAAAGTATTAACACACTGTACTTCAGCTTGTGATGGAGATCCATAAAGTTTGAGCTCTTGAAACGCACCCTGTATAATTAGTACGATTAACACACGAAAAATAAACATTTTACAATAATCCTCTGACAATTTATCGATCGTATTTTTTTAAAAAAAGCCCGCCAAACGTGTGTATTGTAAAATTCCATACAGCCTATTCGTGTCTATTTAGAATCGATTAAAAACTACCATATAAAAATATAATCTATATATATAATATAATAGGGTCTTAAAAATATTTTTTAAATCGATTTATCGCAATTTCGAACACGTGCTTGCCAAGGTCCGTGTCAATCATTGCGTGCGCGGCGTTGCACTAAATTTAAACGAAACTTTACAGCAGGATCTTGGTAATGTCCAGCCTAATTCGCCACTTTGCGTACTTGGAAATACTTGAGAAATGTCCTTAGAAGATAGCTCTTATTCGCTGGTTGGCGTTCTTCATACAGTTTATTGCTACTGTTATAAGACAAGATTGGTAGTATTCCGTTGAAAAATAAAACAATATTTTATTAAACGATTGTTTTATTGGATATAATGATGTCTAAAATTGTTGCTTTATCTTTTTTTTTCTTTAATATAATAATTTATTTACAAAATTAATTAACCCTAAAGGATTAGTTGTGGATTCGAGTTCCAATTACTTGGTATATTTATTTGTATGTATATATTACATATTTATTGCTGTATTTTATAGGCTATGGTAAATAGAAATAAATTGTTTTTTCAAATTAAGAATTTTACTTTCAGCCAGAGATTTTATATTTTAACGATTGATGGATCTACTAATAAATAGAATATATTATTTTAATATCGTACAGAAAATAAAACAGTCGATATTGAAAATTCAAATAAATTATTCATTAACTTTGATGGAACATTATACAAATGTTATTACACAATAAAATATAAAAATAATATTTTAAAAATATATATATTATTTAACATCTAAATAATTCAAATAAATCATTGCATTGGAATCTCAACTGGAATTCATTATAGTAAGACTCATCTCGTGCTCCACTAGATCTCTTTGACAAGCTTTAGTAGAATCCCAGAGGCGAGAGAACTAAATACGGAGAATACGAGTACGGTTCAAATATTCGACACCAGTATAATTAGTTCGTACAAAGTCAGACGTCATCAAGAATCTACAATAGTTAGATGTTCAAATTTAAAGGATATATTGAAATTGTGTATTGCCTAAGATCCCATCGCTTAAAACTGTAGGGATCAGATTTTCTAATGAAACTTATATTTATGAATGATACATGATAGTAGAATAGATTACACTAGGGTTGCCCAAAAAAATCCTGCCACAATCACCTTTAATTAATGTTTTTCGTAACTCGTTTTTGGAGAAAATTGCACTCATATGTTTTTTATGTGAATCACACATCATTTGAAAGAAAATCGCATAAGGAATTAGAAAAACAATGGTTGCCAGCTCTCAGTCTGCCGCAAGCCCAGGGTTGCCTGGTTTAAAGAGGTCAGTTAATGTTAATATTTGCACTTATGTGTTTTTTTAATGAATTATATATCAAATTAAAGCTTATTTTTTTCTCATCACTAAAACACATGGTTGCCTGCAAAATAACTGCCGCAAGCAAAGGTTGCCATCATTTGAAATATTTTATTCCGATTCCATTTGACTTAGAATAGACGATGAAATATGCGGTTTGCCTTATGTTTTAAAGTAAAATATTATAAAATAGAAGGTCAATCTTAAAATTAATATTTATTCTAGCTGTTCACCTGTTAAATTATGATTTTAATTATATTAAGTACATACAAAAAACTATTTAAACATGAAATCATTCTTATTTTTCCACTGAAATGATGAATCTATGATATTAAGTCTTTGTTAAATCTTGTTTCAATCGTTATTTTAAAACGACTAAATTATCATCTATATATATAAAACAAGTACCTGACTGACTGAGGTAAGACGCACGCACAGCCGCTGATGGTAGAAACGTGAAATTTGGACAGATGTTTTTTTTCATAATCTAGACATCCACTAATAAGGGATTTTAAGAAAATTGAACCCTAAAGGGATAAAATAGGGGCAGAAAGTTGAAGAACACATGTTTCATGGTTTTTTAGAATTCACCCCGTAAGGGTTCAAATAAGCGGGCGAAGCTGCGCGCGCCCACTAGTATTAAATAAACGTTTACAAATATCGTTCTATTATAAGGTATTAATTACATAATGTTTTCATAATATAATGTAGGTTGAAAATTATTGCAGATATTTTATTTATCAATCAAGAAAATATGGAAAATTACCTCGTTATAAACTCTCAATCTCTCTTCGTCCTCAGAGAAAAATATGTAATATTAAACATTAAATTTAATTATACTTATCAAACATTAATTATACTTACGTTTTGCATTAGAAAATAATTGAAAAATAAAAATCAAATCAGATTCACGCTGTATCCCGCACGCAGCAGGGTAGGCAGAGGGAACCTAGTGTTAAGACACTCCGTTCCCCACTCTCTGCCGAATTCTGGAGGCATTGCGTGTTGAATGGCAGAACTCAACGCCGCGCTTTGCTTCGACACCAGAACGAAGAGATGGAAATATAAATTTAAGTGAATATTTCATCTCCTTGAGTGGGGTTCTTCTTTATATTTTTGTTTTACAACAATGAACTTTTTGTAACACTGTAAGTGATAACCGTGCATTGTGTTACTATTTAAGAAAATGTTACTGTATATAAAATTCATTTTTTGGCGAAACAACAACATAATTTTACACTTCAGACTCATTATTAAATTCCACACACATTTTCGCACAAAAAACAGATCTTCATTTTTGTCATGTTAATGTTGCACTGTTATTGCATTCAGAAACAATACATCTACGAAAATAAAATTATTGCATTTTGTTTGCTTTGTATACCGCCGCAAAATGTTTATCTATAGTAAAAAGTAGACAACTAATTGATATTTGTCGACTCCTGGTCATAAGCCTTAAATAGCGTTTATTATTCGGCATTACTGTCGAAATTTCTTAGAATTTATTTTTGATAAATTAATTTTGTTTATTATAATTCTATCATATATATTTCTTTCAATGCAAATTCTTAAAAGTTGCGTGAGAAAAAAAAGATTGCGGCAACCGTTATCAAAAAAAAAACGAGAAAAAAAAATCAAACGAGCAGAGGACACAGAGAGAGAGAGTATATTGAAATGTTATTTTCCATATTTTCTTAATTAATAAAAAAACATACGCAATAATTGTCGCCCTTCATTATCTTAAGGAAACATGATGTAATTAATACCTTATAATAGATTGATATTTGTAAGCATTTATTTAATTAGATAATTTAGTCGTTTTAAAATGATAATTTAAATTAGTATTAGTATTTAGAAAACAGATTTAGCAAAGACTTAATATCATGGGTTCATTATTTCACTTGAAAAATAAGGATGATTTCATATTTAAATAATTTTTTGTATGTTCTTAATATGATTATAATCATCATTTAACAGGTAAATAGCTAGAATAAACATTAATTTTAAGATTGACATTCTATTATATAATATTTTACTTTAAAACATAAGGCAAATCGCGTATTTCATGGTCTATTCTCAGTCAAACGGAATCAGAATAAAATATTTCAAATGATGGCAACCTTTGCTTGTGGCAGCCATTTTCCAGGCAACCATGTGTTTTAGTGATGACAAAAAAATAAGCTTTAATTTGATATATAATTCATTAAAAAAACACATGAGTGCAAATATTCACATTAAGTAACCTCTTTAAACCAGGCAACCCTGGACTTGCGGCAGACTGAGAGCTGGCAACCATTGTTTTTCCAATTCCTTATGCGATTTTCTTTCAAATGATGTGCGATTCACATAAAAAACATATGAGTGCAATTTTCTCCAAAAACGAGTTACGAAAAACATTAATTAAAGGTGATTGCGGCAGGATTCTTTTAGGCAACCCTAGTGTAGTCTATTCTGCTATCATATATCATTCTTAAAAATAAGTTTCATTAGAAAATCTGATCCCTACAGTTTTAAACGATGGGATCTCCACCTATATATAATACACATATTTTATGACTTTTAGTTAGTATGTGTGTGTTAGTGTACGTGAAATATTGCAATCTCAATTTGACCAAAGCATCCTTTGGGCTTTATTGGGCTTAATCAGTTATAATGACAATTAAATTACATATATTCAATATTGTTGTTAATACAACATAGCGGCCGCAACAAAATGGCGGATTACATAACCCATCTATAGGTATCAAATAAAGACTTTGATGTGTAAGTACAATAAGTACTTCATCAAAAAAATACAAAAAATCCTGTTCTTATAAAGTTTTTTTAATTCATATTTTTTATTATATAAAATATTTTTAAAATAAATTATGATATTTTTATTAAGGGAGCTTTTTTTAAACAAAACACTGTCCCATTGGATTGAATTTTTATTATGAAAATTTTAAAACATATTAACAGTGGCGAAGTGTCCATATAACACGATATCCCCATAATCAATAGTATTTTTCCATACAAAACGTATACCTATATAACATCAGCCGGACTCTCTGACGTTATAAGTATGCGTTTCTTATTGCATTCTCTTATTGTTTAACATTATTTCTTTTTTATAGTGCAACATCCTCCGTATGTTCTCCATACACCGTGATTTTGGCGTAGTGTTAGTGTTTAACTGGCATTTTCAAAACGCAATAATCACATAACAAAACATAATTTTTCATCACTATATTTCTCTAATTTTTTTTTTAATTATGTAGTCAGAGTAAGTAAGCTTCTAGCTTTATGAGGTCGGTGGCTAATTATAAAATATAATTTTACTTGTTTTCTATTAAAACTTATAATAAATAAGCTGCTAACAAAACCGAACTGTCAAAGTCTCCATCATATTGTTGGTATCAACTTTAAAATTAACAAAAAGTGTTGGATTTAATTATCAAGTGCATTCAGAATAGCGCCAGAGTTGTATAGAGTTGAAACAATGAGCTGGAAAGTTGGTACTACTGTGTCAACGTTAATTATACTTGCAAAATACGAAACTTAATAGTAACTTGAGTTTCGATTGGCGTCTTCCAAGCAAGTTTTAAAACAAACTTAATATGGATGATTACTAAGAAAGGTGAGGTAAATATAATCCTGTAACAATTTTGTTTATATGAATAGTAAAATTCTATAAATCTTTAAATAAAATATTGCTTAAATATAAAATAATGGTTTTCATAGGCTTTAGGTTGGTACTAGTGATTCATCCGCGGGTTCACTTGCTTCAAAATTACCTAGGATTATTTATTTAATAAGTTGAATTCCGTTTCTGTCCTAATATGACTTGTAATGAGATTTTTGATTGTTTTAGATTTACATAATCGAACTGACGTTGATATTAATAAGGTAATTTTGACCATCACTGTCTGAGATCGGGTCAGTAGTTTTTTGTGTATTATTTTTGACCATTTTTTTAACATAATTATACATTTTAATATCATTTTATCTCGTGAACTTCTTTTTGAACAGACAAACACTTTGTTCAGTGGTTTTTTTACCGTCAGTGCCTCCACGATTCGGCGGAAAATATGTAATCTAGTTCCTTAAAACTAGGTTCCTCCTGCCTACCGCGCTGTGTACGGGATATAATTTGAAGCTGACTTTTAATATAATACAAAAATTGTAAATAACAATGGCATTTCATAAAAACATAACATTAGTATGTTTTTATACGTATGATGAGCGCACGAGATATCCAATACCTTTCACAATGGATTTGACATGTAAATAAAATTGATAGCACACCGCTTTTTTGCGGATTATTCGAAATTTATTGGCATTTTCGATAAAAGTTATCGAACGGGGCCTAAGTCAATTTGTCTGTTGAAAATTAAAACAAATAATTTTTTAAATTAATTTTTGTTTGCTTACATAAATAATCTTAGTTAAACGCAAATATTTGCACCGATCATTTAAGACGTTAGCTTGAATAGGATTCTTTATATAGGGTAGGGCAGTGATTCTCAACCTTTTTTTTGTTGCGGTACATATTTAACGATTTTAAAATTTGGCGGCACACAAGGAAAAAGATAAAAATTATTTACTTACTACAACGCACTGTATAAATAATTTATTTATTTATTTTTTTGTGGATTTAAATATAAATAGTTTTCTTTTTAAATGATATAATTTAATAATATTAGCATTATTATATACTTGCAAAATTTGGCGGCACACAAAAGTGCCGCGGCACAGTGGTTGAGAATCACGGGTAGGGATTTAAATATGGGATAAAATCCACCTGACAAGACCATATTTCTCAAACTGAAATCTTACTATAGATTTAAATATTAAATATCTACATCTATAGTCCCTTGAAGCACAGAAAAATATATAGATTCATTCTGCTAACAGGCTCTGCTCATAGTGCTATGTGAGTAAAAGTGTAAACCTAAAAAAAAATAACAAGCTCCCGAGTGAAAGACTAATTCCGAATCAAATTGAAAATCAGAGGTTATGATAGCGTATTTTATATTATATTTATTTGTATAAAAATTATTTAACTGAATTAAAATAATTCAATTATCTCATATATTACGAAATTTAATATTTGCCTGTATATATTTAAAGAGCTAACGGAGGTGTTTACAAACTGTTTTTACATTATATTATTACAATAATAAAAACACAATACTGCTTATAAAACGTACTTCTTAATGGGTTCTTTGATTATCACGATTATTACACATTTTAAATGAAACTATTTTAACCAGATTAATCAAGTATATTTGGGATTATACATTTTTGGAAACCCGACGTTTCTACCTACACGATTAATCGAGTTAAAATAGTTTCATTTAAAACATAATTTTTACTCATCATTCATTTAAAGAATGTATACAAGATTTTACGATATTTACTTACAATGTCAACAATTCTGGGCGTCGGTTTCGATTGGCTGAACTTCTCGGCGGTGCCAACGTGATGGATCCCCTTCGGTTCTAATAGTTTTAGTGTCGACACCATAGCGAGTCCAATACCCACGAGCACTAGTAATACTAAGGAGCACATACACAGTTTGGATTTGTTCGACACTACCATAGCCATTTTTTTTCACGTTTTTATCACTTCACTGTTTAGTTTTTTTTTATTGAGATATATTTAAGTTGATATATACTAAATAATTGTTTTAGTTTTTTTTAAGAATTTATATCGTGAGGAATGGAATTTATATCATTCGTAAGCAGTGTAGCAGGAGAGGCCGGTCGTGGCGCAGAGGCACAAAGTGTGACTGTGAAATCGACTGAATGTGGGTTCAATCCCCACTCGAGAAAGTGAAATATTTATTTACATTTACATTTTCATTTCTTAGCTCTGATGTCGAGACAAAGCGCGGCGTTGAGTTCCACCACTCAGCACGCAATGCCAGAATTCGCAGAGACGGGAAACTGTGTGCGGGATACAGCGTGAAGCTGTTCTTTTGTAAGCAGTATAGTAAATATGTCCTAAAATATTCTAAACTAAGTATATACCTGCTTATGAATGTTAGCTGCTATTACATCCAAGATTTTATTAAGAATGTAAAGTAAAATTAATATAAAATAATAAGTATATTTAAAATTCGTTTTTAAAATCCTATATGAATTTGTATATAGAGTAAATAAAATAAGAATTGTAATTAAAATATCAGTTATATCTTTATCAATCAATAGACGATCCTTCATTATTTATCCAAGGTTAAATACAAGAACGATGTCATCCAAAATATCTGAGATAACATTTAAAATTATATTCAATTTCCGAAGTATTTTTCATTCAAATATAACTGAAATATATTTGCAGCTGTCATTTTCGCTATAAGAACATGATTGCAGACGCGACGTGCGACGTGCTGTAACACGTGTCTCGTGTATGGAAATCTCGTTCAATTGCTATGAAATCGTCACAATATAAATATTTTAAGGATTTTTATATATTGTGTTACTGTGAGAAAACGTTATTTTTTTATTATATGTATGTAATCATGTAAGATTTGGTTAGATTATTTTTTTATTTTATTCTGCTTGTGACTACTATACCTAATTAGTTACTAAAATTACAAATTTTATTGCCTTTCTTGTAAGTCAGCTTCAACTGTATCCCGCATATAGCAGAGTATTCAGAGGGAACCTAGTGTTAATACACTCCATTTTGCGTCAATTTTTTTCGAGGCATTGCTCGTTGAGTGACGGAACTCAATGCCGGGCCGTTGTTTTGATGTCAGAGCAAAGAAATGAAAATATTAATAATTAATAATTTATTCCCTCGAGTGGGAATCGATCCACATCACACACACGTCATTACAGTACGCCCTTGTGCACGTAAGCCACGACGGCCTTTATGTTATAAGTACTCTAGTAAAATAAAAACTTTACAATAGTAAACTGATCTCTATATCAAAAATATAAGTAAACAAATAATTAAAGTACCTATGGAACTACTAAAACTTTCTTCCCACCCAAATTCCCACAACGATAAACTGCATAGGTATTTCTCTCTTTGGTTCTATTGAAGAACCGAAGTCTGAACCGTCGAACGTTTCCCGGACAAAGCTTTGCACAATACAGGGACTCGACAAAGTCGCTTGCTGACAGGAAATTTCTATAGAAACGACAACTAGTGATAAAGGTGAAGATTTTTTGCTTTTCCACGAGGAAAATTATATTTTAAATTTTCAAATAAATTAGGAGTGACATTTCAATAAAATGAATGAGAAACTTTTGATGTTAATTTTTTTTGGACCTTTTATTTAAAACGGTGTTCCTTTTGTGATATCATCACTTTTCTTATTTGATTGCACTTTTCTTTGTCGATCGGCGCGCCTAGCAAATGTTTTATAGCAATAATCGTTAAAAAACGTCTGCTTTTAATAATACTCAGGCGTTTCTACACTACTATACTATTAAAAACATAATATGTACAGCACAGTTCTAAAATATTTGAAAAATAAATTTATTACGACTTATAATAAATATAAAATTTATTTTTATTTCCCTTTAGTAGAAGATTTTATTCAATATGAAAAATGCAATCTTTGTGTAATGAATATTTGATGATTTTTATTTGACACGTGCTAGTTCCTTGAGTAAAAAGAGTATGGACTCAAGGAATCTTTTTCGATACCATTACATTAGTCGAACATTTCTGAACCAAAGGTGTCATATGTATTTGTATTATATAATGTTACATGAAAAACTTTTTTAGTTTCTTGGCGCTTTTCCAACAGTACCTATATCTGCGAAAATGTTAGAAAGTAGTAGAGTACCGTGTGGGTTATTAACAAAGTTTGACAGGAGTCTATTACTCTACCTTTGACTATGAAAACTATGTTTTCAAATTATAAAGTTATCACGAATGAGACTCTCTCATACATATATCGCTAGGATTTTGGCAAAGGGAATTGGAAGTACGAAGTTCACATGTGGTTTCTCCTAACTGATTTCAAAGGTGAGCCAATTATTTAATTTAATTTATTTTAAAAGCTAAAGAATATTTTATGTATTAAAATAAAAAAGGTTCCAGAAGTGAGAACGGAGCCAATACTAATTTCTTCTGCCTACTCTGCCATATGGATAATAAGAAACTTATAAAAAAATCATGAAAATAAAAAAAATGTATCATTTGTAAATTAAAATCAATTGTTATTGTAAATTAATAGTATTTTATAATAATAACATTAAAGATTTGCATATTATCTGTTTGCATAGAACAAGATAACCTAAGGCATACTTATTACGTTTAAGTATTAGTTTATCATTGCAAAACTAAATATCTGTTTATTTGACCAATTTTGATTACAAAATTGGTTAATAGGTTAGTCAAAGGGCAGATTATTAATTTGCATACTAAGTTTATCTATGTGAATTATGTCATAAATAGATATATTTTATCAGAAGAAATACTATAGAAATATATTTGTTTTAGTGTCTTTTACTTTTTGTTTCGTTTTTCCGAAAAATGCCTACAATTTCCATTACTCTTTCTTTTTATACAAGCTTTTAATAAAAGGCCTTCACGCCTTCATTTTCATACGGTTTCAAATAGCCTTTTAGAGTATTTTGAACCTACAATCAATTTTCTCATAGAAGACGAAAAAGCACAATGAGAGTCGAATATAATTACAATAAATGAATAAATAAATAAGATAAATCAGCTTCGCGCTGTATCCCGCACACAGCAGGGTGGGCAGAGCGAACCTAGTGTTAAGACTCTCCGTTCCCCACTTTCCGCCGAATTCTGGAGGCATTGCGTGGTGAGTGGCGGAACTCAACGCCGCGCTTTGCCTCGACACCAGAGCGAAGAAATGAAAATATAAATGTAAATAAATATTTCACTTCCTCGAGTGGGGATCGAACCCACAACCAGTCGACTTTACAGTCACACTTTGTGCCTCTGCGCCACGACCGGCCTCAACAATAAAAGAAGTCACTATTATTTTAAAAACGACATGAAATTTTTTTGCAGCAAAAAAATAAAATGTTACTTGAGTAGATAGTTATGAAGTCTTTAAAACTGTGTCGAGTACCTAAATAATCAACGTGCTTGAGGTTGCAAAAATTTTATTTTCAATTTTCCACTTTATCCCATTGACTTATAAGCCGTTCTTCAATTCTCGAGTGGCGGAACTCAACGCCGTTTTTGTTTTAGCAGAGCGGGGACACAAAAACAACTCTCTCCCCCGGAAGGAGTCGAACCCACAATAATCGCGTTCACAAGTGTGAGTAATATAAAAAAAATTAGAAAGAAGATAATATAATGTACTGTACATTTATTTTATTTGCGGTATCAAGAAGTTTAAATATTTATATGATTTACCGGTAAGTTTTCCATAGATGTATTATGTGAAGACATAAAATAAAAATATAATAAAATTTACTTATATTTTATATATAACTCTAAAATTCATAAATGAAAATAAATATTTCTTAAAGGAAATGTTTATAAATGTTTATTTATTCATTAAAGAAAATGTTTATAAATAATAATAATTTATTGTAATAGTACAAGCTTAAAAAAATATTTCTTTAGTACGGAAGTGTTGTTCTAATAGCACATTAAAACAGAATCCGCAACCCTGCATTGTGATTTTGGCAACTCTCCACCACCACACTACATACAGTACGTGTTAAGAGGCCACCTACAATATTCAGGTAATCTCTCGTACTCCAGCAGAGATTTGGGGAAATGCGAAATTGAATTCTATAGAAAATATTTTTAGCATATAGTTGTTTAAATATGAAATTCAACTTATAGTAAATTGATTTAAAATGTATTATTTTTATTATAAAAAATATTAGTAGATTCAGAAAAAAAATGTTAAATGAGTAGTATAAATTAGATTGGTTTCGGTGCATGATTTTGTCAATATAAATAATTTAAGTTTCGGCAGAAAGTGGGGAACGGTGTGTCTTAACATTAAGTTCCTTCTGCCTACCCTGCTGTGTGCGGGATACAGCGTGAAGCTGAAGCTGATTTATTTAAACCATTTTATTCACAGCTAAATATCAATAAAAGCTATAAATTTTTACATAATTGATAAGTCGCTAAGCCTTTTTATTGAATGAGATAAAAATGGTCCTGTTTGTTAATCCAGATTATAAACAGACCGTACATCACATTTTACCTAATATTGTTATGTTATTTTTGCTTTTATATTATTCAAATAAAAAAAATAACTTTTGTTATATTAGAATAATTATTATTTTATATTTTTTTGTGTAGTAAATAAAACACCTATTATTATCACATTGAAAAATCTATTCCAATTGTCAATTATGTTTGCTACTCACGGTGTAAAGTAGATGTAGAAAATTTCGCGCTTAAATATGTTTTTTGAGTTCAGCTATTGTTATTATTTACATAGCACACGCGCGAAAGAAAAAAATAACGTTTTTATAAAATATAATTTCAAATTTATCTCAACCAGCCCGTTTCACAAGACTAAAACCATTGTATTTTACATATTATTTGTATTACTATTCAAATTAGATACTATTTCACAATTCCATAATAATAACACGTAGAGCGACCCGCATTTTCGGCACAACACTCCGCTCGCTTACTGGCTACTAAAATCTGGTAACATCAGCTGTTACGAAGTCGATATCTTTGGCGACGTCTAGTCTGAGAAGTTGACCTCGTTATCTTGAGGCCTAGAGCCACGAGGAACTGACTTGCTTTTTATTATTCCATTTCTTAGAGCAATTCGACATTTGCAGCGTTTAACTGAAGCACTGGAGACGGTTATGACTTTGAAATGACAGTTGCCAACTTTTGTGACTTTATTGTAGGTTGGCTAAATTTTTTATGGCTTATATGAAATAAAAATTTGAAGGTTGAGTAATTATTTGTGATACTAAACCTTATTTCTTATAATAATATAATAACTTAATTTTATTATTAGATTGGTCAATGATCCTGGTGGTGAACGTACTTATTTCATAATCTTATTAGAAGTTAATCTTAGATTTCAATATTATATAGCTTTGCATACTAAACCCAATCAAAATAATGGTAGCCCAGCTACGAAAAAGCGCACAAACTTACAAAAAAATAGCTTTAAAATCCCGACTGGAGCGAATTCCTGTTGAAGAATTTATTGAAGGAGCAATAAAAATGCGCACCGATAGTTACAAAAGTAATAAGTAGTGGAATGGAATGTTGAACGTCTAAATTTGCGAGTTTGGAAGTTCCATCGAGTTGGTATCGATTTCTCGTAGTAGCTGTTCCAGACGATATAATGGCGTCGCCCAGTCTGCGGACCGACCTCGTTATCTCGAGCGCCGCAGTGAGCCAGTTACGGATAAACCTTTTTACTTCCCAATTTATTACTATTTAATACCCCATCTTAATTAAAATAAGTGTTGGAAGCGTTTTTTTTTTATTGATTAATTGGAATGTAATTCAATAGAGTTGTTGTTTTTTTTTTATAGAATTTAATAAGTCTAATTTATTTGTTTATATGTGAAGAACGAACCTTGTTCTGTTTTTAGAAAAAGTGATAGTACAGCGACAGTTTGGCAAGTTACGACCCAATTGCAATGATATAGGATTTTTACATGACCCATCAATCATTTAAGGGATGTTTATTTCTTAAAATCTTGCAAAAAAATTGTACGTATAATTTTAATCACGCATACAGCAGGGTAGGCAGAAGGAACCTAGTGTTAAGACACTCCTTTCCTCACTTTCCGGCGAGTTCCCTCTTCGATGCGTGTTGAGTGGCGGAACTCAACGCCGCGCTTTGCCTGAACACCAGAGCGAAAAAATTAAAATATAAATGTAAATAAATAAAAAATCGGCGCGAAGTGTGACTGTAAAATCGACTGGTTGTGGGTTCAATCCCCACTCGAGGAGATGAAATATTTACTTAAATTTATATTTCCATTTCTTCGCTCTGGTGTCGAGGCTAAGCGCGGCGTTGAGTTCTGCCACTCAACACGCAATGCCTCCAGAATTCGGCAGAAAGTGGGGAACGGAGTGTCTTAACACAAGATTCCCTCTGCCTACCCTGCTGTGTGCGGGATACAGCATAAAGCTGATTATTTATTAAATAAATATTTCATTTCCTCGAGTGGGGATCGAACCCACAATCAGTCGATTTTACAGTCACACTTTGTCCTGGCCTAATCTTGCGCCACGACTGGTCTCTAATTATATCGAATTTTAATTGTAATGAAAATTATAAATTTAATTTTACTACTACTTACATTTTATATACATAGAATAAAAAAAGGATGTCGTGGCACAGTGTCTTGTGGGTTTGATCTCAATTTGGAGAATTAATAATTTTTTTTCTCGTATTTGTAACGAGACAAATCTCGGCCCTGAGTTCCGCTACTCAACACGCATTGTCCCGAAAATCGGATGGAAAGTGGGAAATGCAGAGTCCCTCCCTCTCTCTAAATGCGAAATACGTAATATGTAAAGGTAAAAAAATATAAGCAATCAGATAAAAATTATATTTATATCCAGATTGTTAAACACAGAAAATAATTAAGTAATGGTTTTAAAATAATATTTAAAAAATGATATTTAAAATATTTAATAAAAGTAATATTAAAAAATAATATTTTCTTTAAAATACTGCATGCAATTATTTGTTTTGCGATATATAAAGAAATTGGCTTCTACGTTCTCAAATGGAAACTAATAAGAGTAGTGAACGACAACTGATAAAAACTATGGCCGTAGCCTGTAGTGTCAGTGGTCACAACTATGGGTTACATCGAAACGATGTAACCCATAGGTGCCTTTAAATATACCCATATACAATTTTTGGACTTAAACCAGTTTTCCTGAGATAAGCGCGATCAACTAAACAAGCTTTTCAGCTATATATTTAATAGGTATTATACCCATAGGTAACGTTATATTAATCTAAATTCTAAAACATTTTGCGGTGTAGGTATACTAAACAATTTTTCAACTAAAAAATATTTATAAACAAACTTTCCTTGTTCTTATAAAATTTGGATTATCTTCAAGGCTTGTAAATAAGTAAATGATTGTCCACTTTTTAATAGTTTAATTTTAATTTACATAGTCATTATACTGTTGGTACGAGTAAGTAGACGCCTACTGGTTTAAATCATGTTTGGAGTAAAGTTAATGGTTTTATATAGATACTAGAGGGCGCGCGCGGCTTCGCCCGCTTATTAGGAGTGAATTCTAAAAAAACCACGAAACACGTGTTCAATTAAATATTTTTAAGAGTCTGAATTTCAAATTTTATAAAAATCGGTACAGATTAAATTTTTTTTCCATACAAACTTTCAACCCCCATTTCATCCCTTTAGGGTTAAAATTTTTCAAAATCCCTTCTTAGTGGATGTCCAGAATATGAAAATAAACATCTGCCCAAATTTCACGTTTCTACCATCAGCGGTTACGGCTCTGCGTGCGTCTTACCTCAGTCAGTCAGCACAAGTCCTTTTATATATATAGATTAATATTACTATTTTTTTCGTGTTTATTAAACTATTTTTTATTTATTCTAATATATTATATGTATAAAATATGAAAGTTTAGGCCAATGTATTCGTATGTTAAGTGTATTTAAGATTGTTTGTTTCCCCAATTTTGAATATATAAAAATATTTTTATTTAGTACTAAAGGACTAAAGGAAACCGGAACTATACTAATATTTATTAAATATATGTATAGGATTAGTAAGAAAATATAGGCCTAAGTGATGAAAATAAGCCCAAAAAGAATAATAGGTAGACATAAGTAAGGGAAATAAAATTATTAATATTAGAAAAATTATCTGAGTAATTAAAATGAACAAATAAATAAGTAAAAGTAAAAAAATAAATCAAAATTATATTATCTTCGCTCTGTATCCCGCACACAGCAGTGTAGGCAGAGAGAACCTAGTGTTAAGACACTTCGTTCCCCAATTTACTCCAAATTCTGGAGATATTGCTTGTTGAGTGGTGGAACTCAACGCCGCGCTCAGCATCGACACCAGAGCGAAGAAATAAAAATATTAACTTAAACAAATATTTGATTTCCTCGACTGGGGAACGAACCCACAAACATTCACGATTACTAAAGAAAAATCTTAATCTTAAAAATAATAAGCTCCCCATTTTCATCCCAAGATCCTCCAATATCGTTATATGAAATTTTATCACAATCGGATCAACGGTTTGGCCGTGATTGCGTCGCAGACAGACAGACAGACAGAGTTACTTTCGAATTTATAATATAAGTATGGATAAGTAGCTTTAGTCACACAATCTTGCATTCAAAGAGTAATAAAAAAATACATTAAGTTAAATTTTATTAAATGATAAAACATATACATTAAAAGTTATGGCAATTACAATAAAATCTAGAATTTTATATAACATTTTTAAACGCAAAGGTTTGAAGTTGTTACTTTACTTTTAAAAAATACTAAAATAATTCTTATTTGTAGAACACAAATAATCTTTATTATTTCACAAAAATTCTGCCCACATATTACGTTTAAAGCAAAAATAAGAAAATTTTAATTTATTATTTTGTCCTGGCATGCAGTTTGCCAGAAATCTACGCCACTGCGACACTTCGCGGCCGTAGTGGAAATTATTATAGCAAACAAAAATAATAAAAGGAACGTTGGAATTTTGTTACGGCACAAGCAAAGCTCTTTTGGAAACGTTCAAATTTTAATAACATTTTGCTTGAGAAGAATAAAGTGTTCTCTTTATTGCTTTTCACTAATTTAATGGGAAAAGTAGTCGTATCTAAATTTGTCTGTAATATTTTTTAATACTAGTAGCTTTTCGCACCTCGCTTAGGTAGACTCTACGATTATATTCACACTATTTCTATTTCTTACCTGATATCGCACAAGCAATATATCTCGAAATATTACTGCGGTCAGTGGCAGAAATCAAGGCCGCGCTTTGTTAAACTAGAGCGGAAAAAAAATATAATCATCCACGAATGGAAATCGAATTGCAATCATCTCATTTACAGTCAGATGCAGTCCTATTGCCCCACGATGGCCCTAATTCTCTTAGAGATTCATAGAATTGTGGCCATCGTGGCGCAGAGGCGCAGTGGCCATAAGTAGGCAGTACTTATAAAGCAATATTTGTTAAGAGGACATTTTATAGTTAGCTGAGCTATTATGATTCTTCATCAGGTGTCTCACTTCTTTATTTTTTATATGTCAATGGAAAATTTCTATCAAGCTGTACAACTATATCTAAATAATAATGTGAACGGCAAATAAGCGGTTTTAGTACAAAAGTATTTGTTGTATCGTTGGTATGTTAAAAAATAAAAACAAGAACATCTATCTTATTCTTCTTTTATTGAAAATTTCATCAATTTCGAGCGGATTTTTTTTTTGCTTCAGACAAGACATCAAAATGATAATCTCCTAGCTGACAAATTTAATGAATATAAAAGAGACTGAATGAAACGATTCCATACATTTTTTGGCCCAGAATGTAAAGATATGAATTTTATTATTTTTAGGATTAAGATTTAGGTACATCATACCCTTTGTGAAAATTTATCAATCTGAGAGCTGAGTTATCAGAGTTTTGGTAAAAGTGAGGTTAAGTACATAGTACAATCAACTTAACTAAACTCAATAAAGTAGGTGATTACTGAGAAAAAATCCGTGAAAAAAAATTGGAATTGTTTAAAATATCAAACACTCAAAAAAACGGAAAAGCACTCAAAACGAATCGGAACGAACGAAGCGAGTGAAACGAAAAATGCAAAAATCATTAAACAAGGTGTCAATGTCAATCAGCTGTCACATCTGTCATTTAAAAATGATTGATTTTAATTGATTCAGATGGATTTTTTTTGTTTTTTAGTAATTCATTGAGATTTTCTTTATTTATACTGTAATTATATACACTAAAAATTAAAATTAACAAATATTTAATTTTAATTAAAATTAACAAATATTTTATTTTCGCAGTACTGAAATCGATTATTTATATCGATCAAAGATCTAAAACTATTATTCTTATTTATCTCCGCCTCCAGATTGTTAATTGAGCTGTATTATGGTATTCTAAACTTAAAAAAAAATTACAAAGTCTTTCCGTCTTGTTTGAGTTTCTTTTATATGGAGCATTATGGTGCAGTGGGACCGCGCCACGTTGTCCTAAGCAAGATACGCCGACTGTAAATACTATGGTAGTTTAATTCCTACAGATGGAAATGAATTATTTTCATATTAAAAACACTAAATACGCAATGTCGAGAATTCAGGTGTAAAGTGAAGAACGGAGTATCTAGACTGTGTTCTTATTTTATTATATAACATTTAAAACAATTTTTAGAACATAAATAATTGTATATTAGATATTTTTAGTAGTAGTTCATTCGTACCATTTTCTTGCATTTGTTATATATAATTTTTTCTAACTTTTTTATGCATGTAATTTGTTGTTGATTTTCAGATTTATGTGTATCTGTGGAAACTTAATTGGTTTATGTAAGAAATTTTCTGAGTTATAAGTTAGTATTAAATACAACCCCTAAAAATAAATCAATGAAATAAAAAACGTAAAACTGAAAAAAAACCTTATAAATCTTACACAAGCTTCTCAATTTTCACGAGCCACGTCTGATTGGAGGTGTCAGTGAAATGAAATTTCAGTTGACAAGAGACAATTATATTTCAGTTAATAAACTGAAGCATAAATTTAATTTGTTTTATTTAAAAAAATACCAATTTTTGTTTTGATTTGGTGGGTATTATACTTTTACGCGATAAATATAGTTAAAATTATTAATAAGTATAGTTGAAAATGGGCCTGCGATTAACAAATATCTTAGAATAAATTTCAACTAATTAAATGTAGTTTAAAAAAAATGTATTATGAAAAAATATTTCTAGTTTGTGTTACAATTTATGAAATGTTAACTCTGTTGCAGTTTTCTGGTGTTATAGTAAAAACGTATGAGGAGAAAGTTTTCGCATCTGGTAAGGATGACGTGCGACATTGGATTTTCTCAACATTGTAACATGTAATTCTTGTGACTTTATAACATGCAACTTATAAAACATGTACATGTTAAAGTGTATAAACACACAGTGTAAGAAAGAGGAAAAATCATTTAGGCGTCACTTAGACTTAGATTAAATATTTAAATATTATAAAATAAATTATCATATTATATGAAATAATGAAAATAATTATATAAAGAAGAAAGCTGAGGATCAAATGTCTGTAGTAATGTCATGTTTAAAATTAAAAGAAGGTGTATAAAAGTAATTTAATTAATATTTAGTTCTTTGTATTGGTAACCTACACTACTCTTTTTTTTACATGGGTATCACTGCACCAAGAAGATTCTTAATTTCTAACTAGCAGTTGCTGAGTTTACTACATTAAACTACATACTAACAAACTGTTCAGTCTTACAATATATATATAGAAGAATGTCCGCAGAAAGTCCGACATCAATAAAAAAAAACTACATGTATGACATATTATGAAATTGCAATTCTAACTGTGAATCTTTCAAATGTTAAATTCATAAGAGACGGGGACCTGCGGTTGTCAGGCGCAACTTTTCTCTCACAACTGTCAAAGTCAAAACTGAAGCCGTCAAGTTACGTAACATGCGCAAAAAAAAAAGTAACCATAACAGACCACTGGCGCTTCATGATAAATTACTTTTTCGAAGTTAATAGATTTTTTTTGGAAATCAGCTGCGCCCGTCAGTCGCGGTGTGGACACGTTTTATCAATTTACTTTATGCTTTTGTCGTAAAGCATTTATATTTTTATGTATATATTTTTTTAAAATGTTATGATAAAATTGTCTCAATAATTAATAAATCGTCAGTTTTTTTAATTTTATAAATTAAGTTGAATTTAATAAATATTGTTGTATATTGTAATATCTATAGATACATTTAATTAAACTTTATATAAAAAGTATTATTATGAACATTATTATTGTTAATTAATTTAAATGTGGAATGTAATAATTTTGTAATAGTAATTTTATTATTGTAAATTGCGTTAACTTTATTTATATTCCTTCTTAAATAAAATCAATAATGAATACATATATTCTTATGAAATAATATGTCTACCGTTATTGAATTATTATTGTATAATTTTTATTTATGCTTTATTCTGGATATAGCAAGATAGACAAAGACGATAAAGTATCAAGACTACTAATGTTCATATTCGCTAGAATTTGAGATTGATTGCTTTGTGAGTGGCGGAACTCAACGCCGCACTTTGCCGTACCAGAATAATAAAAACAATTTATTCCCCGTTTGGGAATCGAACCCACAATTATCGCGTTTACAGATGCCACTGCACCATGATAGTCATTGGTATAATTATAATCGTTAGACAAATATTTTGAAACCTATTTTTTTTTAATAAAAAGGACTATTTTATGATCACAGTTTAAAAAAAGGATATTTTTATAAATCATAAATATAATTTAAATATTAATAGCTAATAACATCACTAATTCGTTGTAAACAATCACCACGTGTGTTTGTTGACATCAGTCAACTGTATTGTTCCGTCACTATACGTCACTGTCATCCGATCAGATTGACATTTGACGTTTATACTTATTAATCGTACCACGTGCGCGCGGTACAACCGACCGATCTAGACTGAGATGAGCAAGCTTCCCACATTTGGCAAATATACAAGGATAAAAAACTTCGTAAACACGAATATAAAAAATTCGAACGTCGTAGCCAAAATAAGGAGCTATTCAACTGCCAGCCTCGTTCTCTTCACCACAACATAAAACTGGCCGAATGTAAATACATATATACCACTAATTAAACATTTTTGACTGAAAAAATATTTCACGAGGCTTCTCTCATAAGATAGTGTTTTCGCTGACATGCTATGAAAAAGGGACTGTAAAAGGAAATTGGAGCAGTTTTTGTGGGTATACGTCTAGAAAATGTCATAACCGCAGCTCCATTGGCCTACATGTGGTATACAGACTCTTAAGGCTGTATGATGAATGAGAGGCTAGGACGTTATTTACCCGGACCAATTTCGATGGTCAGGTCAAGCCGCTTCTAGTTTGTTATTTGAGAATTTGCCTTACTCAAAGTATCAAGTTATTTCGGCTTAAGAATACAAAATTAATTGAAACTTTGTTCTGTCTGGGCTATTGACATTTAAAATATATCTACTTAGTAAGCATTATTGTAATGTGAAAACAGTGATTTCCAACTACTACTGTTACTGTTTATCTTAAATTTTAAGACAAAAATGTCAGAAGTATTTATATACGTTAATATAAATTAAAAATGCCTTCTTAATATCCGGCGATTATTGGTTTTGATGAAGCACTTAACAAAATGTTATATTAAGTAAAAATTGAATATGTCAATCAAATTTTAATTTATATATGTTAATATAAGATTACATTTCAGCTCAACTGCTATGAGTAAAAAAGTTTATAAATTTCAGGATTTTATAAAGATTTTTTACTAACGTTTGCTTTATAAACAGCATTCTAATTATATCCTGAATTTAGTAAGGAACGCTTCACTAGTAGACGGCATTTTAATTACAAAAAAAAATGCTTCATGCATATTTGGCACATAGCAGAGTAGGGAGAGGGAACCTAGGAACCTAGTGTTGAGACACATCATTCCTGTATCTATCAAATTATGGAGGCATTGCGTGTTGGATCTCGACTCCCCGTTTTGGTGACTCACCAGTGGGAATCAAACCTGCAACCGTTATATTTACAATCGCATTTATGTGTCCCTGCGCCATGACGACCTCAAAATATATATGACCATAATAATTATTAAGTCTTAATTAATTACTATCTTGGTAGGTGAAAATATAAATTTGGTCAGTAGTTGGTTTCACGCCCTGCTGGTCTAGACTTGAAAACATTCCATTTTCGTAGTTAACACACTTTATAATTTTAACATAATATTTTATTTAGTAGTCTCTAAGGGTCTCACAGTGAGACCTTGGTATAGTCGAAATGTATCTGTTACTCTTAAACAATTGTAGTGGATGTAATATTTGCATTTAAAATACGAGTTGGTGGTATTGTGGGACAGCGGCACAGTGGCACAGCGTCTGACTGCAAAGGCAACTGTTGTGGGTTTGATTTTCCGTAGTGAATAAAAATACTCTCTGTTTTTTGCAAAAAACGTTTCAAAATTGGGGGGTGCGTGGATAAAGGTGTCATTACACTAGCGTAATATGAGAGCCAATGGCCTACCGCCGAGTACATTAAAGACGGAGCAAAGTGGAGTAGGTTAAGCAAAAAGGCAGTCCCTGGTAAACGCAGAGATTAATACTAAGAAGAAAAATAAAATAAATCAGCTTCACGCTGTATCCCACACACAGCAGAGAAGGCAGAGGGAACCTAGTGTTAAGACACTCTGTTTCCCACTTTCTGCCGAATATTGGAGGCATTGCGTGTTAAGTGGCAGAACTCAACGCCGCGCTTAACCTCGACACTAGAGCGAAGAAATGGAAATATAAATTTAAGTAAATATTTCATCCCCTCGAGTGGGGATCGAACCCACAACCAGTCGGTTTTACAGTCACACCTCGTGCCACTGCGCTACGACTGGCCTCTATAATATAAACATATTATTGTTTATAAGGTATTACTATTTTAATTGGTATTAAGTTATCAATAATTACAATACCGTCAAAATAAATATACATTTATAAAGAAAATTCATACTTAACGAAGTTGATTTATAAACTTAGCAAACATTTTATAATTATTATAGTGCCATCTAGCGTTAGCATATCAAACATAAGAGAACTGTAAAAAAAGCTTAACTTAATTTTATTGTACAATTTACTAACGAAATATTCACGAATAAATATGTTTTTTTAATAATAATAATAATTTATTGCAACTAAATTTTGTCAATAATTTTTTGTTCAAATTATATAATGTCCAAATTTGAAAGATGTGTCACAACTAGGTACATAAAAATCAGCTTCACGCTGTATCCCGCACACAGCAGGGTAGGCAGAGGGATCTAGTGTAAGACACTCCGTTCCCCACTTTCTTCCGAATTCTGGAGACATTGTGTGTTAAGTGGTAGAACTCAACGCCGCGCTGTGCCTCGACACCAGAGCGAAGAAATGGAAATATAAATTACATTATAATTAACAACTAGGTCCATATGTAGATATATTGTCATGGAAGAGTCAAAAGTTAAATGTTCCCAACTATTATCACAATAAGACACAACCGTAACGACTCGCCGCGGGCAAGTGCTTACTGTACACTATACAGGCTGTTCTAAGGACAGTATTCAAAACAAAAACCCACCCCCCATTCATTGAGATGGATTTTCAACACGCCACTCATCGTTATTGAACCAACCAATTTATGTTTTTATTTCTCAAAGAAAAATCGAACCTGCGATGTATGCAATAGAGTTTATATCTAGTTTTCTGTCAGATATAGGGGTCGTAAAATATTTCATATAGACAGTGAGTGTGTCTGAGTGCTGTATTTGAAAGTGTTACAGCAAAGCTAGTGTGGTTTCAATAATAGTAAATCGGAAATTATATTTTTTTTTATCTTCACGCTGTATCCCACACATGACAGGGTAGGCAAAGGGAAATATGGGAACCTAGTATTAAGACACTCCGTTTCTCACTCTCCACCGAATTTTTAAAGTGTTTGGCATTGAGTGACAAAGCTCAATGCTGCGCTTTGCTTTTTCACCAGCGTCAAGAAAAAGAAAATATTAAATATGTAATTTTACTCGAGTGGAAATCGAACCAACAACCAGTCGTATTCATAGTCACACGATTATGCCCCTGCGCCAAAACTGGTCTGTTTTATTTCTGTTTGTATTCAATATAATGCAAATATATTAAGAAGCAGATAAAGGAAAGCATTAGTAATTCACTTAATAACATTTACATCTTCATTATTAATTTTTGAAAAGGAAAATTCTAAGCTCACTTGGAATATCACAACTAATTCTTTAAAATACTAAAAAAAATTAAGCCACACAACAAAATGTAAATACATTTTAATTTCAGTTTTATTTAGTTTAAATTCAACAATTTTGCATGTCGCCATCAGATAATTAGAAATTAAATAGTAATCTTAAGTAATAATACGTTCTTGAGGAAATAGCATAATTCTACAGGTAGGTCTACCTCTAGCGAAGGTTGAGATGAATTGAACTCAGCTAACGACTAAAACTTATCATGATATTACCATGACAACCAATAATTATAACCAGTTGGGCCTTTTTGCAGAATAAAATTTAATATTCTGTTGTAAACCATATTTTAAGTACGTAATGTTCATAAAGTATCCTGTTTTGTGCTATACAATAATTGTATTAAGTGGTCGCAATAAGCCTCAAGCGAAGTATAATGTTTGGTTGATGGTATGTTAATTTGATAGTAACAACGACAAAACTATTAATAAAAAAATATATCTAACATATCAAAAATTTTATATGTTAAAGTAGATTTTTTTTTATCAAATTGTATAGCCGTTATTTGAAAAAAAAGCTAATAAAAATATCCAATAATTATTTATGAACGTCGACTTTTATATTTTATCTCAACGAACTAAAATAGTATTACTAAAGGCAGAGTTATGAATATAAATTATTAGAACACTAAATTTGAATAGTCTGTTGATCTACATTTCGAAATTAGTAACTATTCGGAATTCGTACCATATAGGTTTAAATACTATCCAGTTCAGAAGTTTGTGTATTAAATATTTGTTCAAAGTTAAATTAAATCAAATCAAATCAGCTTCACGCTGTATCCCGCACACAGCAGGGTAGGTAGGGGGAACCTAGTGTTAAGATATTGCATTCACTTTCTGCCAAATTCTGGAGGCATTGCATGTTGAGTGGCAGAACTCAACAGACACCAGTGTGAAGAAATGGAAATATAAATTTTGGTAAATATTTCATCTCCTCGAGTGGGGATCGAACCCACAACCAGTCGGTTTTACAGTCACACTTCGTGCCGCTGTGCCACGACTGGCCTCTCCTTCAAAGTTAAGGGACTATTAATCAATCTATTTACGTACATATCCATGTATGTAAGGTTGCGCATATTTCTTTCTTCAGTTACATACTACCTAAGACGAATGTGGGTGCTTGCGAAACTTGCAAAACTTTCAGTCAGGCTTCTCGAGGATTTATGAAAGTGGACCGCCAGCTTTCTCAATGGATGTAACATCAAGATCGCTGTTGAAGGTTTTTTCTCTAAATATATGTTTGTGAACGCTGGTGTCCCATAAGACTGCGTGTTGTCCCCTATACTGTTTCTTCTGCATATCAATGACATGTGAGACATGTTAGGGGATCCTTGCATTCATTGCTATGTAGCCGTACCATTCTCGGAAAAACTTTGACCAGATGAAAGGAATCTGGTTCAGTTCAACCCCCAGAAGATACAAATTTACGTTAACCACTAAAAATAAAACAGTTTTTGAGGATACTCCTTTTAGATTTGTGAAGAACGAGTGAAGCACGTGTGTTCTCTACCGCATTTATCATCATATCATCAATGCCTTCGAATTTTCTAACCGTACATTACGTCACAAATTTAAATATTATTCTGACCATCTGGATACTCTCTGCGGCACTCCACTACTGTGCAGTTTGGAACTTATTAACACAACTGTGAAATGGCCTTTCTCTGGCACTGTTTCTGGGTCAACATGACATGGTTTCACAAAGCGCCTCTATGTCCACTTTAAAGGCCGGCAACGCACATGTAGATCCCCGGTGTTACAGAGGGTCGTAGCCGGAGGTGATCACTTACCATCAGGTGATCCGTACGCTTATTTGTCTTGTCTTTTCCATAAAAACCTCGTTCCCCCGGTCGAGACTCGAATAGATAACTGTCGCCTTTATATTGTTTATAAAGACAGATGCTATATGTATTTATGCGCCATGGCGGTCTCTACCTTACTATTTTCGTCATATTTTGCAACTATTGTAGTTAGAGCATTTAGTAATATCATATTTGCAGATCAGCATTGCTAACTTAATAACTAACTGCCACTCAACCCAACTTGGACTATCTGATAAAATGTAGAGCAAAATTGCTTAAAAGCCATTGTTGTGTTGTATTAAATCTTATGTTTAATATAAGTACTACTTTTTTCGCACTCTAAAATTGAATAATGACTTGTTATTTTATTTTACTAATAATTCGATAGTAACTTATTATCATGTAGTCGTCGAAAGCGAGAAAAAAAATATTATAAATATGTGCTGCGGATATTAAATTATACCAGAAATTATATCGAAGTGATGTTTACCTATTATTAATGTTATCGAGTTCTGTGGAATATCTTTAAGATGGGCAAAGTGTTAAAAAATTAGGTAATAACTAATGTAGATTTTTCCATATTTTTTTATAATTTCTACTAACTTTATTCCAATCCAAAAATATTCTTAAGCACAATATTTTTCCTAACAGTCAACAAAGTTAGAAGCCGTAAAGTGTACGATCTGATATATTATAAACGTGACCGAGTTGAAGAGCTACTAAACTTTACCTGCAACTAGGAACTTGAATAACCGAGAAGATGCAAACAACATTTGCAAAATTTTACTATTTGCATAATAATATATATCCATTTTTATAAGAGTATATTATTTTTTAGTTCTTAGTAATTCCGAGGAACCTAGTGCTAAGACACACCGTTCCTCATTTTTCTCTGAATTCTGGCGGCATTTCGTGTTGAGTGATGCAACTCAACGTCGTACTTGCCCTCGACACCAGGGCGAAGAAATGTAAATATCAAATATTTCATTCGGCTGAAAGTGGAGAACAGAGACCCACTAGGTTCCCTCTACCTCTAGGGTAGGTTACCCTGCTGTGTGCGGGATACATTTCACATAAACTCGATTCTTTCTGATCATCCAGCATTACATAAGAGATGCGTAAAAATACAAAAAAAAAAACGTTAAGATCAAATAATTTTAATCAAAACAAGAAGATACATATATACATTCTTTAATTTTTTAAACGCAGCAATTGTGGGTTCGATTCCTACATTTCACTGTAGCTTTAATTTCAGTCACTCACTGTGCATTGTCTCGAAAATTAGACAAGAAGTAGGAAAAAGAATGTTTTAACACTAAATCCTTACATCCTGCGAGGGGTAGAGGGATATCTACCCTTCTGTATTAAAAAATCGTGTAATTCCATTTCTTATAGCAAATTATATTGCGAATTACATAACTATTTAGTTGTATTTCGCCAAAGTTATCCCCAACTTAATCCTCAAATGTAATTAACAGGGATACAATGATCGATAACATCGTTCAAACAAGTAAGAAATTCTATTTGCAACTCAGTTCTTATCACGTAATTACATAAAGTAGTTGGTGGTAAAAGAAAAAAGATACTTCTCACCTACTACTTCTAGTTCTAACTCGCTCTTAATAGAAAAGTTTCGAACTAGTAATGGATATTCGATCGATAAGTGAACGTTACCTGAACGGAACGGATTTGTAGTTGCAGTGAAATTAATTAAAACTATGTTGTTAGAGGGTAGAATTTTAAAATATATTTTTTTAGCGTCACGCTGTATCCCGTATACAGGGTAGGTATAGGGAACCTAGTAATACATGATAAGACACTCCATTCCTCACTTTTCGCCAAATTTCTTGAGTATTTGCATGCGTTGCTTTTGCTTTGGTGCCAAAGCGAAGGAATGAAAACATTAATAAATAATAATTCATTTCCCCAAGGAATCAAACCCACAATCGTCGGCCTATAGTCACAGTCTTGTGCCACTGGCTGGATTGGACTGTCCTCATAAATTAATTAAAATTACGTTATTATAGGATAGAATCATGAAATAGATAAATTAAGATATAAAACTAAAAATTACAATAAAAATTTTAACATAGTTGAATTTAAACACGCGACTCTTGGAATCCATCCAAATACTAAAGCCAATTAAGCTATTCGTTCTTATCGCGATAGTCTTATCTTACGACTTTCGTTGTAACAACTTTACAATACACCAATAGATTTTTGTAGTTGTGTTTAGTTTATATTTCTATTAAGAGATAATATGTGATCGTAAGCGCGACTGTTTGTGTGTTCGATTCCCACTCGGAGAAATAAAATATTTAATTAAATTTATATTTTCATTTCTTCGCACTGGTATAGAAGCAGAAGCGCGGCGTTGAGTTCCGCCACTCAACACACAGTCCTCTAGAATTCCGCGGAAAATGAGAAACACAGGGTCTTAACACTAGTTTCCCTGCCCTGGTGCGTGTTTTATATTTTTATATTATATTATGACGTATATACACATAATAAAAGGTGAACGACTTGTTATATCACATCATTAGAATTTGGCATCAACATCACACTATGGTACATACAATCAATTTGCTTGCAGTAATTACGATCGATAAATTGTCAGGCGATTTCAAAGCGTTACAAAAATATATCACAATATATATTATCAAATGAAATATATATTATCAAATTATCTAGATAGGTATTAATATATAAATATTTTGAGTACTTTACTGACGTTTCCAATATTTGTGACCCTAATCAATGCCCTTATGCGGTTTCGTTCTATGTAATTTGGTTGCGGTCAGGCGAAATGCAGTAGAACATGATGCAGTACTTCTATTCTCTAATACGATTTTCAAGATAAATCATCAAATATGCTTAAAACCGGTTTTTCAAATGAAATTATATTAAATATTAAAAGAAAAAAGTACTTACGTGAAACGCTCCTCTTATTAATGGCCCAGCCTGGCCAACGTATAGTGTTGATGCGGAATCGAATACCAATTCAAACGGGCTTCTCTTTACCGTCAAAGTGTCGAATTCTTGACAATTTAGATATAACGATATGTTTTGGGCGGTCACTTTTAGTGCGAAACGGCTCCATTTCTTAGCAAACGACGGTACAACAAATGATGCTATGGTTTGGCTTAAGGCGTATACGTTAGCGTCTGTGTATAATAATGATATATTAGTAAGACCTGGACCCGATGGTATTAACTGAACACCCAGTTGGACTACGGTTTCCAAGGGATTGACGACGGAGAAGAGAAACCCGCCATCTTTGTTAGCAGGACGAACAGTTGCAGTTATCGAAAATTCTCCATACAGCTTCTCAGGCATAAAAAGACGATATGGTGATTTAATATCGGAGCCAGGCTTTAGCCCATAAGCTGGAAACCCATCCAGGCCCTCGTCGAAATACTGAGTTTTCGGATTGCTGAACGGCACCCCAATCGCGTGCAGCAAGTCGTATTCAGGAATATCTGGAAAACGATAAAATTATCTTTACTTTATGGGCACTTTACGTTTCTTTCCTTTTATTTCTGTTTGTAGTGTGTTAATTTCTTAACTAGTTCACAGAAAATTTATTGTTACAACTAGGTCACGTTACAACTCTGTTTTATAGCGGTTTGTTTGTGCTTCGAACAATTTATTGGTCGTCGTTAAAAATTTAACAAAGTAACATTTATTTATAAAATACGAACGCTATTTAATTATGATAAGCACTTTGAATGAGATTGTGTCTTTTTATAAGATTTATAAAAAGCAATCGACGCAGTGTTTATAATTTTGCATAATAGTAGTAATACTTTATTTTACCGCAAGCTGGTTTTATTATACAATGGTCGATTCTTCTATAGTTAATATTAAAAAAATATAATAGATATTAGTTATTAGTATTTTTCTGTCATTGGAAATATTCACTATAAAATTTATAACGAAATTGGTGTCATTTACTTATTTATTACTTCAATATATTTTCTGGTGATATAATAAGATGTTTGTTGCCGCCAACAAATTATTTTGGATTGCCATTATTATTGTGGATTTTATTGCCATTTTTTTTGTTTTTGTCGCATGTTAAAAGAAATTCGCCGCATAATCAATACATAGGATACGTACCGTGCACAAAGTGTGGCTGTAAAATCGACTGGTTGCAGGTTCGATTGCCACTCGAAGTAATGAAATATTTATTTACGTTTATATTTTCATTTCTTCGCTCTGGTGTCGAGGTAAAGCGCGGCATTGACTACCGCCACTCTACACGAAATACCTCCAAAACTCGGCGGAAAGTAGGGAACGGATTGTCTTAACACTAGGTTGCCCTTGCCTACCCTGCTGTATGCGGGATAGAGTGTGACTCTGATTTGATTTAATATAATTTTGAAATTTTTTTAAGTATAAATAAAGGAATAAATATAGTGGAATGATGTTTCGATGAATCCCACGTTTAAATCTACTAATAATAAACTAGTAATAAACTAACTAGTGCGTGTCATTTTTCAATAATTTCTCCATTGAATTCATATTTAAGAACAAAAAAATAAGTACAAACTCCCTGTACATAAACACAACGTAAACCTTTTTCAGTGAATATTTTAATTTGTAGCTCGAATGACCACAAAATTCATATCAAGTATTCATACATTGAATAAAAAAATACAATATACAAAAAAGTATAAAAGTGGACAACATATAGTCATTCGAAAAAAAAACCTTTTAGCAAACATCAAAAGCTTCTATTAGGTACTAGTCTAAATCAAAATTATTAATTTTAGTGTATATTCTATTTAGAGACTTTTTTTCTTCTTTTTTTTTCTTTTACAGGTTTATGGTATTTACATAGATACTGGTAGATTAGTATCGGCGATTTTATTACTATTTTAAATACTAACGACGAATATAAAACATTTCAAATATTTTTTGCTGCTTAGTCTACTAAACCCCTTAATCCATGGAGTTGAACACCTCGCACGTACTATTGTTTCTTTTGAACATGTGTATCGTACGAGGTTGTTTTTTTCTTTTTGTGTAAAAATCTAAACTGAACTAGCTTCACGCATTATCCCTAGCGAGGTAGTCAGAGAGAACGGAGCGCCAAACGCTACGGTCTCTACATGCCTCTTTTGCTTCGGCCACTGTCATCAACCTCTTCATACATGACCTCCGAGGGGTCCTAATGCTTTTTATGTGACCTTCCTCCAGTATCTTTGATACTATGTATTCGAAGGTCGACCGAGGTCTCTCCCTACCTCTCTTACAACTCAATTTTCCATCATCAATCTTTTTTGCCATTCTTTCATCACTCATTCGTCCGACGTGCCCTAACGAGCTGAGCAGGTTCTTCTTCATTCTCACCGTGACATCCTCGCTAGTACCTGCCATTCTGTGTACCTGCCATTCCTCTTCATTGCGGATTCGACCAGTTCAGCTGATTCTGCATATCCTACGAAAAGATCGCATCTCCAATGTACAATTTAAATGTATATTTTCATTTCTTCGCTTTGGTGTCGAAGCAAAGCGCGGCGTTGAATTACGCCACTCAGCATGCAATGCTTCCAGAATTCCGCGGAAAATAGGAAATGGAGTGTTTTAATACTAGGTTCCCTCTGCCAACCCGCCAATGTGCGAGATACAGCGTGAAGCTGATTTTATATATTTTTTTTAATTTAATGAATATTGAGAATTGTTTTATCTAATTGTATTATTTTGATTATTGTTGATACTAGATTTTAAAAGCAATATTGATACAGTACATCCAATATTGTGGTTGGTACAGATGAACAGATTTATTTGATAGGGATAACATTTCTGTATTGCAGCGTAATTTTATATTTTCAAAATATTTTTTATATCTACTTCATTCAAAAGTTCGTTTAATTTAGAATATAAACTAAATAATTTTTTTATCGATATGTTATTAATGCTGCTATTTTATCTATAATTTTCGGAAATAATAGTAAAAATAAGTTGAGTTTTTGATAAAAAATTCTCAATAAATCCCACTGCAATAAGGGAATTGGCCTTATGTTTTTGATAGCACATCGGTGGAAGTTGTCATTGACATAGAGATCAGTCTCATTTCTTCACTACTTTCAGAGTTCCTCAAAGTTCTATAAGAGGTCTCTTTAATGGTTTTTAAACTATCATTGCAGGAATTTTGGCGTAGTGGGATAGCGTAAATACAAGAACAAAACTCTCTCTCTCTCTCTCTCTGCCAAATATAACATATATAAATAGGACAAGCGTAAAGGAAAAAAGAATTAAGTAGAAATACTAGAAATTGTGCAGTCGAATATATATCACATTCCACATAAATAAACAAAAGCATTTGGTCGCACCAAAGGTAAAAGGAACAAAAAACCAAAACCCATAGCGTATAGTCAGACACGTCCAAACCGACTACCAAAAATGCGTAAATATTTATTCATAATATTAAGATTATAATGTTAAACATTATAAAAAAGTAGTGCCAAGTCACTTATTGTTCTTATATGACCTGACTTATTTTCGTATTATTATGACACTATACACCTATAATAATATACTAAGAGTCAAAAGATTATCTTGATTTGTGTCACTTTTTATAATATTGAATCCAGCGTGGTAGATGCTGTCTAATTGAAAGTCATGGTTGTCAGTTCAAAACCAGTCAGGGGTAATACTAATATTAGCATAATATAAACGTTTCTGCCGTTTGCTTAGAGAAAGTGTGAGATTGTATTGCCATCCATAGCGTAATATATTCTAATAGGATAATTAAGTAATTTATTATTATTATTATTAGAGGCCAGTCGTGGCGCAGGGGCATAAAGTGTGCATATAAATCGACTGGCTATGGGTTCGATCCCCACTCGAGGTAATGAAATATTTATTTACATTTATATTTTCATTTCTTCGCTCTGGTGTCGAGGGGAAAGCGCGGCGTTGAGTTCCGCCACTCAACACACAATGCCTCAAAAAATTGGCGGAAAGTGGGGAACGGAGCGTCTTAACATTAGGTTCCGTCTGCCTACCCTGCTGTGTGCGGGATACAGCGTGAAACTGAAAAAAAGTAATATATTACAGAAATGTATATATATACATAGTTTTTTACTTCATTTTTGATCTTCACGTTGTATCCCTTACAGAGCAGAGTAGGCAGAGGGAACCTGGGAAACTAGTATTATGACACTCTGTGCCGTGCTATAAAGACACGTCCGTTTCTTACTTTCCGCCGAATTCTCGAGGCATTGCGTGTTGAGTGGCGGAATTCAACGCCGCGCTTCGCCTAGTTGTGCAAAGCGCAAAATTTAAATATTAAACATAAAATATTAAATATTTAATTTGTTGGAATGGGAATCGAATCCGTAACTTATCGCACTTACAGTCGCACGCTTGTGCGCCTGCAAACTGTCGCCTGTGAAACGGTCTTAACACTAGGTTCCCTGGTACCCTCTGCCTATACGTGAAATACAGCGTGAATCTAAAAATATTCCTATCGCAAATTTTGTATAAAAAACAGTAGGCACATTCAAGTAGAATCGTTTTAATTTAAAAAGCTTGTACATAATAAACTTATTTCACCAAAAATTTTAAAGCTAAAATGTAATATATTTTTGTAGACTTCAAATTCTCAATTCTCTCTTTCATTTTTATGATACGTTTCGCTGGCGTAAGCACGCACGTATATAATAACCGTTATGGTGGCAGTCGACAAATTCGAAGCTTACCACCCGCGGTCACTGTTTGTTTATTTTATAGTACTTTTATTATAACCGACCCGCCACGTCTAGTTTTTTTTTGTATGAATAAATCTTTATGGGACTAAAAATGGACAGTGGATTATTGTAGACAATTTTTATATATAAAAATATATGTAAACTTTTCTCATCTTTATATGTGTACGAGGCCAGTCGTGGCGGCCAGTGTGCAACTGTGTGACCGTAAACGCGGCAGGTTATGGGTTCGATTCCCACACGAGGAAACAAAATATTTAATATTTTTATTCCCTCGCTCTGGTGTCGAGGCAAAGCGTGGCGCTGAGTTCCGCCAATCAACACGCAATGCCAGTAGAAATCAGTGGAAATTGGGGAACGGAAGTGCCTTAAGGGCATAAGAGTGTTTTAAAACTAGATTACCAGGTTCCTTTTGCTTACACTGCTATGTGCGGCTCGTGCAATGTGAAGCTCTATACGTCTTGAGTTGTTTTTGTTGTTTTACGTATTTTTGTATTTTCGTTACGCCATACCAAATTTCTTTAAATATTTTCATATAAAGCAATTATTTTTAGTAAAGACTTTCCACCTTAAATATTTTTTAAAAATAAAACCGTTAGTTTATTGGTGTATTAAATGTTAATAAATAAGTCAACGCCGCGCTTAACCTCGACACCAGAGCGAAGAAATGGAAATATAAATTTAAGTAAACATTTTAAATTAAACTATTTAACCGGATTATTATTTAGTATTATTACATTTTAAGAAACCTGACGTTTTGTTTACGTTAAATCGTTTCATTTAAAAAGTAAACGTTAAGTTTACCCACAATACTAATATTTCAGCTATCACAAGTAGAGTCAACCTAAAAACACTTACCGTTCGCATATTTAGATCCAAAAAGTCCATCGTTGGCTGCGCAAATTGTACTTGAAAGTACAATAACTAGCCACACGTATCTGTAAACAACAAAAGTAAATGTTAAAAAAAAAATAAAAAAAACCCCCAGTCGTGGCGCAGCGGCACAAAGTGTGACTGTAAAACCGACTGGTTGTGGGTTCGATCCCCACTCGAAGAGATGAAATATTTACTTAAATTTATATTTCCATTTATTCGCTCTGGTGTCGAGGCAAAGCGCGGCTTTGAGTTCTGCCACTTATCACGGAATGCCTCCAGAATTCGGCAGAAAGGGGGGAACGGCGTGTCTTAACTCTAGGTTCCCTCTGCCTACCCTGCTGTGTACGGGATACAGCGTAAATATTAATATTCATATAAAATGTCCTTTAAGCAATTATTACAGATATTAATCGGAATAGTTATATGAATTGAATAATATTACAACTGCATTCTTTTGGCTTGTAGATATTCAGGTATAAATATGTTTTATTTTATGCATTTATTAGAAGGTTATTGAAAAAAAATACTATTGGTGTTGTTTGTATATTTGATAGTATATTAATTAAATAAAACGAGGACGTCGTATCGCAGGGGCACAAGAGTGTGACTGTAAACTCGACGGTTGTGTGCTCGATTCTATTCGGAGGAATTAAATATTTAATATTTTCATTTCCTCGTTCTAGTAACAAGGCAAAGCGCGGCGTAGAGTTCCGCCAATCCGTCGCTTGGCCGTGCTTCAAGAATTCGGAGGAAAGTGGGAAACGTCTTAATGGGTAAATCAGTCCCGCAGATAATTTACCTAGAAATATAAAAAGATAAATAAAAAATATTTTACGCTTGCGGGGTACCGCATAAAGGCAGAAGGACTCTTCGTTCCCTTCTTTCTATTCACTTTTTAAGACATTATATGGTGAGTAGCGGAACCCCACGCCTATTCAATTATAATAACATTGTTTTGTTACTATAATACAAAATAAAAATAATTCATTCCCCGAAGTGGACATCGAACCTACAACCATCACGCTGTGCTGCTGTGCCACGACGGCCCAAATATAACTAAAATGATTCAGTATAAATTTACCTACAGTGTAAATATAAAATATATGCAATTAAAATGACTAGGTAAAGCTGTAATTACAAAGCTTTATGGCAGTACAATCTAAATATGTTTAAGCTTTGAACGAATATAACTGCATAATTAATTTAAACGTGTGTAATTGAGTATATATATTGACTAATTCATTTAAAATAAATATTCATGATTTTTGAGTTCTAATCTTTTTTATTTTATACTAGCGGACCCGGACGCGGCTTCGCCCGCTTAAACTTTACGAATGCTTATGGATATATTTAGGAAATTGTTTGTGAAAATATGTAACTAATTTACATAAAAAAAATATAAGTAAACGTAACCATAGTAAAATATTAATAAAAAAACTAAACAAAACCAGCTACATTATTAATAATTTTATCTCTTTCTGTCTTTCTATTTCCCCGAGCTAATATCGAGAATAACTGAACTATTTTTTATTGGACTTTCAGTGATCGATTTTACTGATTTACCTGGGAAAAATATTTTTACTTGTTTTCCTTGCGCGCGTACATAGATACTATATGAAATAACTAAAGTCATTTCTAGATTAAATATGATAAGTTTTGCGAGCAATATCAAATAAAATCCCAGAAAACTAAAACCACAATTTATTAAGTGTATAACAACGGTGTAGATAACCATCCAACCAAGATGAAATAACCAACAATTCTCTCCTTAATACTTAAATAATATTACACCGATGCCGCGCAGGGCCGCAACTTACACCACATCAAGAAATTTATGAAAATCTAACAAATACTCGAATAAGCGAAGAGCCAAAGGAAAGTATAACTTAATTATAAACAGCAAATAATTACATAAAAATTAACAGTAGTTCGAAAATGTATGAAAATTTACAAAACCGTCAAAGTCATCTGCCCGTTCGCGTCGGTCATACTATGCCGGTCGTATGCTAGGTTATTTCGAATCAGTGACATCTCCTTAATTATTTATTAGAATGTTATACAGTGAACTATAATTTCAATCTAGATGAAATGCTAAAAGTGACTATTATATTCATTTTCATAAGGATCAATATCAAATTATAGAAAATACATACAACAAAAACCCGATAAATATAAAGTAAATTAATTAAAATGGTTACTTGTTGTTACTGTGTTACTTTGCTCAAGCTTCAGAGATAAATATGATATGTGTATCGCGGACTTTTTTAAACATTATTTAAGGGACAATATTTTTGTAAAACATTATTTTTATGTATCTCATAAGGTCGAGTCGGCGCACGCCATGTATGCGTTAAGCAAGCTCATTTTGGGTGACGTTTGCTTATAACAACAAACAAACTTTGCAAACCGTTGCTTAGCAACGGTCGGTTATTATTAACATGGCGGAATAAATTGCCTGTCAAATTGAAAAATATTTTAATATATCGACAATATTACAAATATGAGAAAAAAAAGTAACCTATGTTCATCCGAAGACCCTCAAGTATCTCTGTATGAGTATTTTATTACAATTGAATTAGCGGTTTGGCCCTGATTGCGGCACAGACAGACAGGCAGACAGACAGACAGACAGAGTTACTTTCGAATTTATAATATAGGTATGGATACTGAAACTTAAAAATTAGATTAGATTTCTTTTGGAATAAAACATGTTTATCATTTTATTTTTCTGTCCAAAATTTATTCCTAAAACATATATAATTTTGTAGCAAAATTTTAATTAAACATTTTGAAAATTCAATTTAAAACAAGTAGCGTTGAAACGAGAAAGAAAGCTGACAAATTGAAATAATCCACTGAAGATTCATTAAATACGAACTGTCGGCCAATTGAACGATGAATCCCCAATCAAATCCATTTACAAGTATACCGTGTACCGGGATGAAAGAAGTGCCGATCTGCAATTCAGATCGTATTCTGAATCGGAATCGTAGATATAGTGAGATTTCATTGATATGAATTGGTAAATGCCTATTGGACAGTAAAAGTTCGATTTTTAGGGTTTCGTAACTCAAAAGGAAAAAACGTATACCTTATACTTTATAGAAACACTTTGTTTTCTGTTAAGACTATTTATCTCCAGATTGCGTAGAAGTATTAAGCTGAAATTAAAATCAAATATTCAGTTCTATAGTCCTTTGAAGTACAGTTTTTATATTGTATATAATTCCCCTCGTAAGCAAAACTTATACTTTCCCGTGGACGTACAGTTATGAAATTTGGTACAGAATGAAAAAATAGAAAAGGAAGAAATCCGAAATGTTAAAATTTATAGGTGTTTCATAGAAAAACAATAGTACCAATTTATATTTTATACTGAACTAGTGGCCTACTCGCCGCTTCGCCCGCATACAACCTGTAACTCTTTTATTATGCAGCATTTACCAACAGACTCATTATATAATATATTCAATAATTTTTCATAGTTCTGAGAAAGTGCAAGAAAACTCTAAGTAGCTGCTTGAGAAAATGTCATCGGCGGCAAGAGCGCTCCCCGCGGGATTCGAGCCTAGGCTTGCGGCCGTAAACAGAGCGTTGAATTATTTTAAGTTAACATTTTCTCGAAATGTATACGTTCAATTAACGTGCTTTAAGCTTATCTTCACAAAATTTCTTAATAATGAATTAACTTTCGTTCGTAAGTTTCAATATCGTTACCAAATAAAAGACGATAAAATATCACCATACAATTTTCTTTTTTTTTGTCACAAAATTTAGCCTTAGTGACGTTTATTTTATTAAATTATAGATTTATAGTTTCACGAATTTTATTTAAGAATTCATGAAACTAAATGTTATTGAAATACAATGTACTTATATGTATTTAACTATTTCTGCAGCGTACGCGGTTAAAGTAATACGATGGCGTTCCTAAATATTATTATTTCGTTATTTAAGGCTAACTAATAATAAAACTGTAAAGTCATATAGCCTACAGCTCTTCTGAAGTTAATTCGACCAGTAGTTCCAGAGATCAGACACACATACAAAATGTTGTATATAAGTAACAACTAATTATTTTGAAAGCTGAGCAAGTCAATTTTAAGCAAATTGATTTGAATAATACTCCTAGTCATGAGTGCGAAGGTCGTGGGCTGAACTGGAGTTTTATGAAAGGAAATTAAGCAATAGCAACGTAATAACTGTGAATGAAGCTTAATCTCTGTGAAAATAGCTGTTAAGAGAAATCGTCCATAATCTTGTACCGTTTTATTTCGATTTATGAATATTCATCTATATATAAACATAGATACCATGTTTAAAATACAGAAGTCTGTTAAAAACTAATTTGTTTATCTTTTTCTTTTTTTTGTAGATTCCTTATATGTATTCCGTAGATAGCAGGGTAGGTAGAGGACCCTAGTGCTTAGACACTTCGCTCTCGGTTAAGACATCTGTTCTCCAATTTTTTCCGAATTCTTAAGGCATTGAGTATTAGATGGCGGAACTCGCTTTTGTCTGATTACCAGAGTGATAAAATATGAAATATGTCTTTTCCCACGTAAGAATTGAACCCACCAACCATCGTTTTTATAGTCGTAAATAGTTTAGAGACACGATATCACCTTGTTTTATATTTATATATGTTTTATATTTTTATAAATATTCATCTATAAATAAATAGAGCCATTAATCATTTTATAGGTTAAGAGTGTTGCTATGTTAATTGTGTACTAGATTCAAGTTACATATTGGATTAAATTATCTTTAATTTGATGAGATAATAATTTTAACCTATGGTTTTGGTCGCGTGGTAAAATTAAAATAACTGGGGGTGGTATATGACACATTTGAAGTTCCTGGGGAAACTTGTGTTACCTGAAAACTATGTGTGACTGTCGATTCAGTGAATCACATAGAAACGATTAATATGTTTTATATAATCTCTCTATATACATTGACTGTCCAAACATCATTTTTTTGTATTCAAACCAGTAGTTCTGGAGATTAATACGTTTAAACAAATATATTTTTCATTTTGCTAGTCTAAAACGCCACAGTTTTCGATTCCCATTTGGGGAATGAGTTATTATGTCTTGAATTGAGGTAGAAAGTGAGGAACGGAGTATTCTGACAATAGGTTCCTTCTGTTTGTCCACTATATTTTTTTCTTTAGCTTTCCTTGCATTTGGTGATTAATTAGATAGAATCTAGTGATAAGACACTCAATTCACATGAAGCCACTGTTAACCGCACCGCATTTACAGTCGCACTCAAGAAAATAACAGTAGAAAAAATATAAACATTCCTCTGAATACAATTTGAATTCATTACCATTGAACAGATATTCACATTCTAATTGCATCAGGATGGAGATTTATAATATTTATTCTTTATAAGTATATTTATATTTTCATACTTTATGCAAGAAATATACATATTATGTAGGTATGTATCTTGATATTATTTACTAAGATTTAAATATGCCAAGGATCAATAATTACCTTTTATGGTCATATCCTGTTTTACGATTGAGTGTGACAATTTTAATCCTATTTAAATTGACATTTTTTGTTCTTAAAAATTCCAATGTTTATTTATTATATAATTGCAAGTTGAGAAATACTTTACTGCTTGTAATCTATTTGATTTGATATTTGAATATAACTGTGGTCTGACATGGCATAGGAATACAAACGAGCGACTGTGAATGCGATAGGTTGTGGGTTCGATCACCATTCGAGGAAAATAAATATTTAACACATTCGTCTTCTTTGAAGCAGTGTGGAAGCGTACATTTCCAGAATTCAACGGTAAGTGGTTAACGAAAGTGTCTTAATAAAAAACGGAGTGTCTCAACACTACGTTATCAGGTTCCTTTCGCCTGAGTGATATGTACGTGTTACAGCGTGAAGTTAAAAAAAATATCTTAATCTGTTTTTTTTTCTCATAGATTTGACTCGTTCGTAAAATAAAGGCATACTTTATTATAAAGTATTCTTTCCTAATTCAAATAATTTATTTAATTTAGATAGAATGTATGGAAATATTTAAAATTTTAAACGTCAACATATGCAATATTACAAATAAATACAAAAAAATCTTAACAATATCGACCAGATCGTCCATACCGACAATTAATTAAAGCGTACATCCCGTTTAGAAACAGTCGGTATTAATTGCGGCGGAACAAAAGTCATAAGTACCATCCATCAGCTGGTTGAGGGAGGTTTGACAGCGGCCTGTTTCATTTAGATGTCCAATAGTGTGTCGGTTTTGAAGTTTCGTACAATGTAAATAGAGGAATCAATCATCATCGGGAACCTTGTTGGGGTATTGAAGGGTATTGTTTGGTTTGATATGGTTTGTTTGTAATATGGATAGATTTGAGGTCAGTCGTGGCGCAGGGGTACATAGTGTATGCGGTATAGGTTATGGGTACGATTCCCACTCGACGATATGAAATGTTTAGAATTTTTATTTCTTCGCCCTAATGTCGGATTGAACACGCAATGCCTGCAAGAAAATGGGGAATTTGGTGGAAAATGGGGAACGGAGTGTCTTAATATTAGGTTCCCTCAGCCTACCTTGCTCTGTGCGGGATAGCGTGAAGATAAAAAAGTATACATTTTATGTTCCTAAGCTGTCTATCTAGTATTCTGTTATTTGATTTTTACCTTCTATTTGTAAATTTGAGGCCGTCGTTGCCCAGGGTCCTAAGGGTGTGACTGAAACGCGATGGTTCTACTCGTGGGAATTAATTATTCCATATATTAATTCCGCCACTCAATACGCAATGCCTCGAAAAGTTCAGCGGAAAGTGTGGAACGATGTGTCTTATCGCTATGTTCCATCTGCCTACCCTGCTGTGTGCGAGATACAGCGTGAAGCTGATTGTTGCGTCACGAAGTGCCAGTTGAGCACTAGTCACTTCGTTGATGTCATGTGTTTTTCACGAAAATATGAAATAGGTATGGTAAAAAATAGATAATATTACAAATAGAAGAATTCGTAAGAAAAAGACATCCATTAAAAAAACTATATAATAATGTGCAAAAATTATAATAAGGATTTCAACATTAAAACATACTGTTCTCCACTTTTCACGAATACACTCTGGAATTAGTACTACTTTGTTTAGTAGTGGCGTCAACAATGGTCCAACTGCACGTAGAAAAGAAAATGATTGTATTCAATAAATATTTTGCTACTTTAAGAGGATATAATTCAAAAGTAATCTCTTTAAGTATGTAAGTTTTTTTTTGTATATATTACAAGAGATATCTTGGCGCAGTGGGACAGTAATCGCTGTAATCGTTGCTTAATAATAGTATAGTTCTTTTTCGTCTACCGTTTAGTTATTTTTTTTTCAAAACAGAAAAAATAGTAAAACAAAACAAAAATAATCTTACAAAAATTTCAAATGTTAACTTTTCAGAGGTTGCAAAGTATTATAAGCAATTAAAACCGAGCTATATCGGTTTAATAGTAATTAAAATTTCAAGAATTTTATTTAACAAATTCTACAAACTAAGCAAGCGTTAACAGCGTGTGTAATTTTAAGTACACAAATGAAAGCCGCAAACGCCGCATTCATTGTATTCCTAATTGATTCTACTTGAGCATTCTTTATATTACATTTTATATGTTTTTATTTTTAACCGACTTCCATAAAAGGAGAGGAGGTTCCCAATTTAACTGTATTTTTATTTAGGTAGTATCAGAATCTAAACGCAATCTGATTCAAATCAAAAGTTAAAAATATTAGATTTACTCAGATCAATGAAAAATAATTATCTTAAGCGGAGAACGGAGTGTATTAACACTAGATTCCCTGCTATATACGAAAAAAAAAATTGAAAAATCTCTATCAGCCTACTCATAGAGCGAAGACTAAATCCTTTCTCTAAACTTATTCAATAAGGAAGCAACGAAGTGCCTGGTCGCGGGGTTAACACACAATTACTCATCTAAACAGAGTTGATTTTATTTATTAAGGGCAATTATAGGGCATTTCTCAATAAAAACTCAACATAAAATATATTAGGTGTCTGTACATTGGAATCCCGTGTAGTAGTTATGGTTTTTCTTTAAATTTTTTGTTGGTGCAGATTTCTTCGCCACTTTACACAATTATTGAGAAGTGAAAAAAGTATAAAAGATTTGGTTTCACGGTGTATCCTGCACATAGCAGCTTAGGCATAGGGAACCCGGATATCTGATGTTTACACACTTTTGTTTTCCACCTCACCCTACGCGACAGTTGTGAATTCGATTCTCACTCAGAGGTATGAAATATTTTATGTTTTCATTATTATATTTTCATACTATATTGACAATACTAACATTTCTTTATTTTTTTAGCTTCACGCACGTAGCAGTAGGGTAGGCAGAGGGAACCTAGTGCTAAGACTATCACTTCCCATTAAAATACTTCGATTGCCTGCTTTCCACTGAAATCTCGAACCCACAACCGTCAAGTTTATAAGGATGTTCCCAAGTGCCACTGGGCTATGACCACCTCATGAATCGATTATATTTCTATTTAAATTATACTAAATACGCTGCTCTGTTAAAGCGTGAAACTAAATAAAAATATTTTGTACTTTTTTATATTTTTAATATCTGAATATTTGTAAAACATATCGGAAAGGTATATCTTTGATCGGAAAATATTGAAGTGTCAATTTAACAAATGAACATTCATTTTTCTACACTGTAAAATATTTTAAGGGCTCACAGGAACGCGACAAGACAACCAGAGGGAACCTAGAGTAAGAATTGGGTGAAAAGTGGGGAACGAAGTGCCCGTTCGCCTCTAGCTCCCTTATCTTTCACCCTGCCCTTGTGCCGCTCTACCATAAGGACCTCAAAACATTTTTGATATACTCGTTGGAGAGATGTTGCTTCTAATTCTCTCAATTTATTGTCTCTTCAATAAAAATATAGAGAAAAGAAGACAAAATACTTCAACTCTCTTAACCCACACAATCATGAAACCCAATACCCACACAAAACAAAGTCAGTCGCTTAACTATTTTAAGTCAAGACGATTTAATTTTTACTCACAGTTGACAGTAAACTATTAATCTGCATTAAGAAGAGAGCAAGCAACATTTAGTTTCTCAATAAATTAATTGTCATGTTCTAACTGTAATGAATACTGTGTTATAATCGCTTAGTGTCTTAGTTAGTTCAGGAATTTGAATGTGCAACCGAGACTGTTGACCTTGCGTTCAAATTGGTTAGCAGTCTATTTACACCTATTAATAATGTTTACTTGTTAAAGGGTATAATGTAAAGGAAACAATATATATAATTATCCCGCATAGCAGGATAGGCAGAGGGAGTCTAGTGCTAAGACACTCTGATTCCCACTTCTCGCCGAATTCTGGAGGCATTGTGAGTTGAGTAGTGGATCTCAACACCGCGCTTTGCTTCGACACCAGATTTAAAAATATTAAATATTTCATTTTTTGTCCAGTGGGAATCGAACCCACAACTTGTCACGTTTACCGCGCCACGACTTACTTCACATTATTTGTTCAAATATATGTATTAGTAATATATAAACCGTTGTAGCACAAATGGTATAAGGTCTGAAACTAAACGTGGCGGTTGTGGGGTCGATTTCCACTCGGGAGAATGAAAATTGTAACGAGGTAAAGCTCGGTGTTGACTTCCGCCATTCAACACGCAATGCCTACAGAATTCGGCGGAAAGCGTGAGTACAGAACGGAATGTCTTGGGAGCCGAGTCCCAGGTTCCCTCTACCTACCCTGCTATATGCGGGATACAGCGTGAAGCTAAAAAATAAGATTTTAACAATAAAACAAACCATGACTACACATATAATTCAAGTGATACAAACAATCAGTTTTTTACATTTATATTATTTTTACTAAGAACACCAAAGAATGCAATATTAATTACCTATTTTCTTTTTAAGGCAACGTTTTCTTTCACAAGAGAATTACAAATATAAGCTTGTAAGTATAATATGGATGGAATGCATAAAGGTCAATAGAATTAAGGTCGCAAACACCTAACGTAAAGGTGTGAAACATAATATCATTAAAATCAAAATACAAAAGTATCAAAACTTTCACTTTCATACATTAATAATTCTTATGATTGTATTATAGTGTATTATATTATGACATAGAAGTCAAAATATGTCAAAAATATAAAATGGTCATAATTTTTATCGTTTTCCATTGTCGTGGTGCAGTGGTACAGTGTCTTATTGTAGACAATGTTGCAGGTTCAATTCCGATTTTGAGGAATCGATTATTTTTAATCGCTTTACACTGTATTTTACGCGTGACAGGGTAGATATGGGAACCTTTAAATCTTATGTTAAGACATTCCGTTCCCATTAAAACACTCCCGCTATCCACTTTCTACCGACTCGAGGCATTAAGTGTTGATTGGCCGCAACTCAACACCGCGCTTTACCTCGTTACCAGAACGAGGAAATGAAAATAATAAATATTTCATTACTAGAGCGAGAAAAAA